>JAMXBB010000004.1:58530260-58738457 GCA_024138015.1 Lumnitzera littorea | reverse complement strand
CCCCCCCCCCCCCCCCCCCCCCCAAACCTCCCTTCTAGTTTTACACAACATTCTTCTAGGCACGATGTCCTACTAATTTGGATCTCACAGCAATTACTTCTTCTATATTCCTATCAGAGGACTGTAGACACTCAGTACTACAAATGTCTAAAAAGGTGACTACTTAGCTAATTGAGTCAGATATCATCTTTTTTTTTTATTAAAAAAAAATATGATATATTTTCTATAATAATTATCAAGAATTATTGGATATTCTTGTGCAAGCCATCAAATAATCCTATTATCTCATTCATCCTTACAAAGGTAATCAAGTGCCACCACTCACTTGTTTTATATTATTAATATATTTAATTATATATTCTCATAAGATACCAACATGCAGTTTTCCTCATTATTATTATTATTATAAATTCTTTCAATCGCGCTTGTGAAATCCATACAATAAGGTTAAAAGTCATGTATATACTATTCTTGTAATGACCTTAATGAAGACTTAATAGAATTGTTTAAAATCTTTATATCACGTATATATTTATGATACGAAAATCGTCATCTAATTTAGAAATTACAAAAGTCTAATTAATTAATCACTATGACTTTCGATCTTTATCTATTGACTTAACAAAAAATATAAATAATTATGAATATTCAATATTTTACAATTCATTAGAACAACAGAGAACCGGTTTCTCGTACTAGATAATAAGATAAAGTATCAAATCTTAGAATTCTAAAACTTACGAAGAATGCTAGAATTTAAACAAGAAAATATTTATTACATGAAATATTTCAAATCAACTATACAATTCGATCGGTTCTAACTTTTCATTACACCACTCAAGGTTGCAGTCTGCACTTTGCTTCCCTCCTAATCCCAACTTAAGGTTACCTGCAAAAGAAACTACTAGGGAGTGAGCAAACCACAATCTAGTAAGTTCATTCCTTATCACTATTGTTAAAGTAAGTTATCACATAATATTATCACACATGCCAATCTATCCACATCCATAGGGCTCTAAAACCATGGAATGAGTAAATTTACATTATCGTCTACACATTGATTATGCCACCTCGTTCTTCCCACATATAGGGTACCTCATCATACCTACATGAGACTATTTGGGGTACCATCCCTCCATAAATAAGTTGACCATTACCCTAGTCAAAGAAAGGATTCCATACAAATCAAAACAATTAGATCCCAACTAAAGCCATCTACTATCAACAAATTGAATCCAATGCCCACAGACTCAACATTAGTAAATTAGATACAAATCTGCACATGCAAAACTATACACATCCACTCGCTATCAATCAATTAGAGATGCTCTATGTACTTTGCCTCAAAGATAAAAATATCATCGGTTATCTCTATAAGCACATGTTGAAGTTGGGAAAAAAAAAAATCCTTTCAAGTCGAGAAAAGTGTTTCTAAAATACTTTACTTATTCCATTTTGAAAATTAGTAAAGCTAGCTCTCTCCACATGTATACTAGTTGAGCTATAGATATGCAACGAATATAACTAGTTTTTTTGGTTAAATATTGATAGGTTACACTAAGAGCAAACAAGGGCAACCATATTGAGGGTAGGTCTAAGCTTGCAGAAAGCTTGAAATCGAGGATGGAAAAGTATACAAGATAGGCAATGAATAAAAAGGAAACCACGATCAGATCTAAGGATATTACGCATTAAGGACCTACCAAAGACTCACAAAGTGAACTCGATATAATACACGAACTAACTTAGCAAAGGTACTCACCACTTAACCTTGCTTACAAATTAGGACAAGAGTGAAACAAACAAAAAGGGAATGCTCGCAAAAGGAGACAATGAGGTATATTCAATATCTGAGATGTTATTGTAACTACCCTTACAAGGATATTTGTACCTAAAAGAGTACAAATGAAAAATCAAAGAAAGTAGTAATTGATGCAGTTTCCTTTTACGTGGTGCTAGACGCATAGCGATCAATCGTTGGGGTGCTTCTAGAAGAAACAGACAAAGTTGTACAGTCTAGTTGGAAGTTGCTGAACATAGGTACCAAGCAAACTTAGGCTTCTTCCAAGGAGATACTAACTTAGAAGCTTTCTAGGTTTCTCAATACAATTAGTGTCAAGCTAGTGGTCGACATAAGCAAAGCAAGGCAAAGAGAAGGGCTAGCCGAATAGTCTGGCAAACGTAAATGAAGCTAGCACAAGATAGCTAACATAGCTAAAATTGCTCGGCTCGGCATGTGGAGTTGGTCGACGGTGAGGATTAGCTTAGCCTCGAGTAGAGTTGACTAGAAAGATAGAATCCGCTTCGTTAATCCTTCAAGACCTCAAGCTTAGGCATGAGTCAAGGATCTAGTTATCTAATTCCCATTAAATATTTAAATTTACCAATTTAATGAGACAAACACATAAATGATAGCACACAAAGCAAAACATTCATTCAACAAACAATCAACAGTAACCTACAAATCAACAAGCTATTTCAAGCACAAGCAGATAACAAATTATATTAAAATTCCCTCACCTTGGTTTGCTTGTCTACTTATCCTTGTCCTTAGGATTCTTGAATTAGTAATTAAGTTACCTAAAACATAATAATAATAAAACCTATGTATGCAATTGAAAAGGGCTTCTTTAAGGGGAAAAGGAAAAAAAAAAAGAAATCTAAAAATACAGTTCTTAGGAAAATAATCTTAGAAATATGACAATTGAGTAAAATTTAAAATTGCCTTTTCAAGAAGCAATTTCATCTAAATCGTAATGAAATTGAGAGGTGATTTCATCATCACGTCTTAAAGAGACGATTTTATCAGAAAATCCCCCTAAAAACAAACTTTCACAAAAAGGCAACCCAAAATCATATAACTTAATCCAATACCCTTACCCCTTCTACAACAAGCAATGTAATCTCCTTTAGAAATTCACAGCATAATCCAAACTTAAACAAAAACAAGTTAAACACTATTGAACTTCGTAACACATATAAAGGCCAAAATCATTCAATATAGTAACTTATCAAGCATGGCAATTGATGGATAAAAGTTTGGGAAGACATAAATAAGTAATGTTAAAGTTAGGAATATGTACAAAAAGTGAGCAATGTTGTCTATAAGTCCAAATAGTAAATAAATACAAACAGTCGGAATCTACTACTGCCTACGTCACCTACTTGCATAATGATGCCTCTCCCTTACATCTACGTCAAGCTAAGGTTAGACCATTTGATCCTCGTCCAAATGAGTGATATGTGCTCCATCCCTTGACAAGCTTTTGAACTCATTATAGTGCATAAGGATCAAAGTAGGGTCGACCTACGTATCCCTCTCACCTATGTCATCATCATTAACTCTAAGTCGTCCCTCAAACAGAGTTGTGAGAGTCTACATCTATCTGCTAAAGCCTTCCCTAGATGAGGTGTAAAACTGGAAATGAGGTGTTATAGGAGTCGTTAAGGGTGAGTAGTACGAAGGAGACGCACCATGTCAAATCTATAAGCTAGCCTATCTATATCCTTAGCCTCTTCCCTCATCCATGACCACATCTCTAATGGGCCCTTAACTGTTGTGGCTCGTGTAGTGAGGAGTCATCATGCTCTATATCTAGACTGAATATGGGTGGGTAGCCTAAATGGATGCCTATAAGCTGTTGGATGACATCATCTACCTTATGCTACTTAGTATAATGTCTACATATGACATTTGAGGTAGCTTATGTAAAAAATCCACCTGTAAGCCAAAAATAATAGTACTACTAGCATATAACAAGAGAAATGAAGGGGCAATAGTAGTAGGGAATAATGCATATCATATACACCTAAGAGGCTCCTGGCTTATAAATATATCAACGTGTAACCTTCTAATACCAAGGGGCATAGTTTGGATGTACACCTAATGGTGATTAGATCTATACAATCTGGTTTCACTGGTCCGCTTACAGCTCTAGCCACATCGCATGCATAGTTGCCCAATTAATCTTGGTTTGGCCCCTCAATTCTATATCATACAATGCTCATCCCGTATCTAGATAGGTAGGGATCTCCTACATCCTGCCAAACTGTTAGGTCACGCAATCAGGGAAGTACAACTCTATGATATTGAAGCATATCAACAGGACTTAAGCTAGCCAAATGTCACTCCCATCTGAACAATATGCTGGGAGTCTATCATGCCTCAAAGCGATAAAATCGTAACAGTCCTGCCATACAAAACATTCTAAGATAGAAGCTGGCTATATAGCCGCTATCTTAGACTTGATTTACACAAGGCGTCTACTATTAACTCGTTTTGAAGTAAACAATTCATAATTTAAGAAAAAATTATTTACTTATGAACTTAAGAAAAGTACATACTTGCGTTAAAATAATTTGAGTATCTTACAAGATTGAGCAATCTAGTCACAATTTAATTGAGTAATTTGTAAACTAATGCCAAAAGCTTTAAAATAAATCTAACTAGAAAGTGTATTTAGTCTTCAGTTTACATCCTCACTCCTCAGGATCCCGTAGTTACTAGCATCAAGGTAATTATAGGCCGCTTCATCGTTAGCACCTGCAATAATGGCTATGGGGATGTGAGCAATCACGGCTCGGTAAGTTAGGATGGAGACTTAAAACTATACCACAAACATAAATAAAGTTATCAACCAAATCATTAGGTGCAATGCATGCTTAAACAAATGCCTATTCAAGCAAATGCCATCACATGACGTTATCCAGCCTGTCGTAAGATTAGAGAAATTGTGCTTACTTTAATCCGGGTTGAGGAGTTACTGTTAATGCAGTAACTCATAACCAAACCCAAGCTTATGCAATAAAAACACCACTCCTTTTATGATTACCTTTGAACCATTGACTCCACTCTTACTGCGACCCCCTCACCTGTCACTTAGTTCGACTAAAGGTGAAGAAGGGACCAACTATGCTATCTAGCACAATCCCTTTCGAAAGGGTTGGTATTTGGTAGGAAAATCTTAGGTTTCCCCTAATAGGTTACTATGCAAATCCGATTTATGGTTACAAGTCATATATTTATTAAGTCTAGTTTAGAATGATCAATCATTTCATACAATACAAGCTAGAACAATAAACAAAATCATAGCATCTCTCATAATCAAGCACATGCATACAGTTAATTATCTAACAAGTATAGCCAAGTATAATCTCAAGGTGAGACTTATTCAGTCCATCATTAATGATCCTTATAATATCAACGTTGTCTCAGTTTTCATATAATTGTTATAGATTAGTTTTACCTTATAACACTTATTGTTATCTTTAGTTTAGGGTTTAATATGCCCAATTATCTAGGTTCTCAAATTTTTTACTATTATTCTTGTTTCGATTAAGTTTAGGATCAGTTTTTCACATTGATTTTTAAATTAGACTCTAGTTCAATTTCTAAATTCAGTTTTATACACGAACCCCAGAAACTCGTTTCAACCCATAATGTGAAATTAATCACACTACTTCCAAATACCATAATTACCCCTGGTCAGTATTTTATTCTACCCAATATACTTAACTCCTTATTAGTGTATCAAATTTACTCCCGATGTGAGAAATTTTTACATTCTTCATATAATTACCTAAATTTAAGTTTTCCATCAAATTTATTATATATTCGTATTATTTATATAATATCAATTTTTATTCTAATATATTCTATTTATTATATTTCCAATAATTGCATATTATGTATTATTACCTATTATGTACATAATACACATCTAATATTTCTATCACTCTAATTACCATCTCCCAACATCAATTAACATTTCAAAATGTCTAAATTCATTCCAAATTAGATTTTACACCTAATTACCCTAATTTACAAATTAATTTAAAATTTACTATTTTTCCCTATTACTTATTTACTATATAATTACCTTAATAATTACATATAACATTCTAAATGTTACAAGTATTATACTTCATCAGATTTCAACATCCTAAAATTTATAATTATTCACTAAATCAATAATTACCCATTTAATTACTTAATTACCCATTTAAACCAAAAATAACTCATTTTATGCATCATTTGAAGGCCTAAAAATTATCTAAGATTTTCAAAAATTCATTTTTGAAAAAAGGCTTTGTGGCACTGTTCTATATTACCCTAGTAGTCTAAAGAAAAATTTTGAGCTCCAAACTACACTCCTAAGCCTATTTATTTCTAATTCTAAACATGCTCGATTTTATTCAATTTTTTAAGCACCTTATATTTACAGACATGATTAAACTTAATCACTATCTTTCCTTAAATCTACATATAATAAAACATCATAATATCAAATTTCATAATTTTCTAGACAAAATTAGTAATTTTAATAAATTTTACAAAATCAAGCTAGAATTAGACTCACTTGACCGTTGGGATTCTGGCCACCAGCGGTAGCCCTAGGGGTATCGGCCAAGTTGGGCGATAGTGGTGGAGTGGTGTGGTGGTGGTCATTCATTTCTAGGTGGCCATCAAATGTGAGTTTCCTTCTAAAGCCTTAATTACACAAATTTTTTGTAAAACCCTAATTTCGTCTCAATTTCGCCTCTTTCTAATTTTCTACAATTCCAAACATCCAAAATGAGCTTTTGAAAAATTTGAGGTATTTATAGAAATCTTGGAGAATTATTATGCATTAAATTGATTTAATAATTACCTTATCTTCTTTCAATTTGCCTTTTGTAATGTTCTAATTTAATTAGCTGAATTTTTTCTTCTATTCCACAACTACTACAACCCAAATCTGGATCATTCCTTATTTTTTTTCTTATTTTTCCTTAATTAATTATGAATTTTCTTTAATTATTTAGTATTGTTTTAGCTTATTTCACGTGTTTTAAATAATTACACGTATTTCTACCTATATGTAAATTCATATATAGTACAAATAAATACTCCTAAATATTATTTAAGTTATTTTATGATTTTTAGTATACATATAATTTATCTCTAGCGATTCATTAGTTATCAGAATGCATTTTATGTATTTTTCGATAAATAATGAATAATATACTTAAAATTTGGAAATTTTATATTCTTTTATTTCATTACTTATTTTCTTAAATTTGAACTTACGGAATCACTTTTATTAATATTTCTAACTTTATTTGATAATTTAGGCTCGATTGGATCATTTAACCAATCATCTTAAATTCTACAAGCCAAACTCTAAGTAGTTAATTGTAAGTCTTACAGAGTCTAGCTAGGTCCTCATGCATATAAGGTAACCAAACTACTTGAAAACACATCAAAAAAGAATATGAAGTAAGTAACACTTCGAGAAGTTATAAGTAATCGAGTTTATGAAATAAGTACTTCTCAGCACATTATCGATCAAATGTGTCTCTATACTAGCATACTACATGCATGGGTAACTCCATCACATCAAAATTCGCTCCCCATTAAATCATCAGTAGTCGATAGTCAACTACTACTGTAATCTGATGGCATAAAGGGATGATGTGTGAAATGTGCTCTCATGCCCAGACTTGAAGTATCACACCTACTAATCTCTCCAACATCCATTCATGAAGTAAGGCACAACTGACGATATAGTTAGACTTGTCTAAGAAAAGCATACTCCTAATCAACTACATGATATGTACTCGGGTATAGCGTTGTATCATAATATCGTTTGCAATGTATGGCACTGTGAAATTATCCTTCAACTAGGACAATTTCACTTAAGCACCCTTAATCACTTTTTAGTGGGTGGAGTCCTAATAGGCACTGGCATACATCTCCTAAACCCTAGACACTATAACACCTATAACAGCATCACCATTGATAGGGAGACCGAGGGGTAGAGAAATATCCTATAACGTTACCATCATCTTACCAATGTGGAAATGAAATGCATATGTCTCCTCCCTCCAACGCTCTACTAAGGTAGTAATCAAGTATTAGTCCAATTGTATGAATGGCGTCTATTACACCAGTAAAACCCAATTGCTTTAAATAGGGGACCATATGTAAGCCCTACAATTAAAAGTTCATAATCGATACATAAAGTTTAAGACAATCGAATGAAGTATCTAAATGAGCCTAAATTATATAATGAAACTAGGAGTATTAATAAAAATGACCCCATAAGTTTAAATTTAGGAAAATAAGTAATAAAATAAGTAAATATTATAATATCAAATTATAAGCATATTGTCCGTTATTTATCGAAAATGTGTTTATTTATCAAAAATGCATTTATTTACTGGAAATGCGTAAAACGAGTTTTGATAACTAATGATTTGATATAAATAAATTATATGTACACTAAAAATCATAAAATAACATAAATAATATTTAGGAATATTTTCTTCTACTCCATATGTATTCACATGTAACATGCTAAGATTGCTAGTTGCTTAATTGCAGCTATCACATAAAGGCATTGCTTGGTCACAAATTACATAAATTTACATATAAAAATGCATACAATTATGATATAAATACATGAGTTTATAACAACTATTCAAGTCATATTTTGATCCTTTTTCTTATTATTTATGCAATTGACTAAGAAAATTGTATTTTTCATGATTTCTAAGCATAGTTCACAATAAAAGCATCATAAAATGCATAAATATGCAGTAATTAAGCGGAGATAAATGTGCAATTTTACACATTTATCAATGTATATGTGCTTGTGTGTCTCTAATTACTTGTTGAATAATGATGTTGTGTTGGTAATGTATTGTGAATTGAGTGGTGTAAGACTGTTTGGTCACCCTGAACCGAACTTAATTATAACTAACCTAAATACCTTAATTAGACATGCATTGCAACACTTTAGGAGATTGTTAGGATTCTCTAACCAAATACCGACACCTTCGAAAAAGATAGCAATAAATAACACAATGGTTTTTTCTTCATCCTTAGCCAAACTAAATAATAGGAGAGAAGGTCGTAGTAAGGATAAGGGCAATGGTTCGAAGGATAGTCATGGGGGAAGCAAAATCTCCATTGTACAAACCTAGAATTGGTTGTGAGCTGTTGCATGAACATGAAAACTCTTTGGCCTAAATTAAAGCAAGTGAAATTACTTTGATTTCACAACGGATCGAACCACGTTATGTGATGATATTTGTGTGTTGCATTGCATATAATTAATTGTTAAAAACCCTGTTTGTGTTTATTATGCATTCTTAAGTCTCTATCCTGATTTACTAAGTTGTTGGTTACTCATACCCTTATAGATTTTCTTGTAGGTGCTAATTAAGATGCCGCGTTATAATTATCCTAAGGTTAGTTCCTTTTTGAAGTATCTTGGGGGAGTAAGAATCTACTGGCTAGACAATCGAGTTCCTAGTGTCCATTTATGAACTCCTAAGTGTATGTACTGGTCTGTAATACTTTACTTATCAAAATTTTATGGCATGTAACTTACTTCTAGGATTGTAAGACAATATAAGTACCTTTATGTAAATGTAACTTAAGGATTTTAGTTATATTTATAAATTTTATCTATAATTATGACTAAGCTATTTTACTTTAAAGTAACGAGTTGTAGACAACTTATGTAAGTCATATCTATAGAGGTCAATTGCTATCATAGGTTGATTTACACGATAGAATTGTTACAACTCTGTAGTTTCGAGACATAACACCATCCATGGATCTATAGGTATTTCCTACCCATCTTGATGGTTGAATATTGCCTCACACCTATGATACTAAAGCCATTAGTTTTCCTGTGATTAAGGAAAAAGAAACCATGTTATAAGCATTAGATGAAATGAACATATAGTTGGTAAGTTATCCATTTACTATTACCTAACCACCCCACACCAGCTTAGATTTATGGGATGGCTACAAGTATAGTAATGACTTATCAACTAGTCCTAGATCCATCTGCACCTACATGCCCACAATTAAATAGTAAGTTGTATGGTATATTAGCGAAGATAAACAAAACATAAGCAAAGGAAAAATTTCCCAAAAATAGGTATCACTATTAACATGGCATTCCTATAAGCTACAAAGTATACCAATAGATCCACTCAAAGTTGATTGGTGGCCTCGTTGTGAATATCTTCTCCTATTATATCCTTTCCCATCGTATAGTCCATAAGTATAAGTTAAGGGCCTCTACCGAATGTCCATTTAATTCTAGAATCGTTTCTCTTGAGGCCTTCCATGTTTCTTAACCTTATCTAAAGTTTAAACTGAATGCTACACAGAAATATCAAGAGAAAGCCAATTAGCCTTATCAGCATATGGCATAAAGAAACGCCCGCATACACGTAGCTAACTCTACAATGTGTACCAATGACCAATATGTACTACACAATCCATGCTTATTTTCCCCATAACTACTATTACATGAGAACACAGAATCTTATATGTTTACCGCCTATTACAAGTACACCGGCGAGCCCTAAGTGTGACTATGTGGCTATTTTCTCTCTTTTACCCATGTACTATAGGGCATGGTGCAATTATGACCTCGAATATCTACTCATTATAGTCAAAAATCACAACTTGATGGCCATTACCTACTTTGCACCACCTATCAAACTTTCTCTGTACAAATTTAGTTAGTAATTTTCCTATGCTCATTTGTTCCAATATCTCGATCCTCCATTTGTTGAAGTAGTTATTGCAATTATAGAAAGTTTTCTTCACTAATGCCACAATGAGCAAGTTCCTAACGTCTCTTAAGGCACTATTATAGCTTTCGACAATATTTGTCATCCCATAACCAAATCGGGCTCCGTTATCATATGCCACGGTCCATAACTTTAGATGTAATTCTCTAAAGTAAACGCTAATGTGGGGGCTCATCATCTTGGCCTCATCATAGTAGGCATGAAATTTTCTAGGTTGCAACTAGTAAGCAACTTTCTTTATTAGTTCTTTGCTTCCTATTCTGAGCCCAAGTATTAAAGTTACTAGCAACGTATTAGATACACCAATGCCAAGACTAATCACTCGACTACACTGGATTATGGCCTTTAACTAGGGATGATACCTTAACATGATAGTTAGAAATCAAACATATGTCTATACAGTCTCTTACTACATACATGAGAATATACTTCAAGAACTAATCCTAGCTATCTTAGCATTACTCATTGATAAGGGCAAATCCTAAAGGGAGAGACAATATGATTTTGACCATCTACTCTAGTCACAATGAGTAGCTTATGATTGTACTTCTCATATAGAAATGTACCATCAATAGTGATAATAAGCTTGAAAAGAACAAATCAATTAGTTTAACTATTTACAATTGACACAAGCAGTTATTTAACTTCCCTCGTAAGTATGGGTGGTGGCTTCACACCTATAATGTATAAAGGCCTCAATGCACAATCCAAATGCCCAGAAGACTCTATCAAAAAACACATGACTTGTAATATTACTATCTCGCCATTTTCCTTCCACCATGGTACATAGATTTGCCTCTTAGATGGCATATGATAGATTTAGGAGCACTGCATATGATTCCTCCTGTCATGCCCCGAAGCGGCAGAGTCGTAACAGCCCCACCGTGTAAACAGCCCCGCCGTGTAAACCACCCTAAGATAGAAGTTGGCCTCACAACCGCTATCCTAGACCTGATCTACACAAGGCGTCCACAACTAACCCGCTTTGAAGTAGACAATTTGTAATTTAAATAAATCATTTACCTATAAAAGTGAGGAATTATATATATGTGCTATCATTCAATTATTGCAGTTAAAGTTTACAACATTTCTCTATAGTATATTCCCTAGTTATTACATCACTCGGAAATGAAAAATAATTCTAAAATAAAAACTTAGACCTTAAAATATGGGTTTATTCTTCAATGTTTTTCCTCACTCCCCAGGATCCAGCAGTTGCTAGCTTCGGAGTAATTGGTTGCCGCTTCTTAGCCAGCACCTGCACGATGTCTATAGGGATGTGAGCAACCACGGCTCAGTAAGTTAGGACGGAGGACTTAAAACTATACCATACACACAACAAGGTTTTCAATCACTTATTAGTTGCAATGCATGTGCAAGCAAATGCCATCGCACGACGTTGTCCGGCCCGTCGTGAGATTAGAGAAATTGCGCCCGCTCTAATCCGGGTTGAGGAGTTACCGTTAATGCAACAGCTCACGACCAAACCCAGGCTTGTGTAATGGAGACCTTGCTCCTCCCGCGACTACCTTCGAACCACTGTCTTCATCCCCGCCGCGACCTCCTCTCCTGTCACTTAGTTCGACTGAGGATGAAGAAGGGACCATTTTGCAATCCTGCGCTATCCCTTCCGAAGGGGTCGGTATTTGGCCAAAGAGTCCTAAATCCCCTAACGGGTTGCCATGCATGTTCGATTATGATTACTGGTCGTACATTTGATTAAGTCCAATTTAGAGCGATCAATCATTACATACAATTCATACAATATGTGCTAAAGCAGCAAACAGAATCATAGCATCACCCATAATCAAGCACATGCACGCATTCAACTATCTAACAAGCACAACCAAGCATAATCTTAAGCCTCCAAAATACAGCATCGTATTAATCCCAACTTACCTCGACTCCTCGCTCGCTCACTCGAGGTCCGATCTACTCAGGCAATCGCCAATTATCCCTATAACACGAACGTGGTTTCAGCTTTTCATATAATTGTTATAGGATCGTTTTATCCTATAATGCTTATTGTTAGGTTTTGTTTACAGTTTAATATGCCTAATTATCTAGGTATTAAGTCTTTTATAATTATTCTAGGTTTAGGTTTAGGTTTGGGTTCGGGTTCGGTCTCGGTTTCCGCATCAATTTCCAAATTAAGTTTTTGGTTCGATTTTTAAATCCTAAACATGCTCGAATCCTAATGTGAAATTAATTACATTAAGCTCGAGTTTCCAAATATCCTATTGAGTCTTAATTTAGTATTCTAAGCTATTTGGTACACGCTAGTCCTAATTAGGGTATCGAATTTATCCCCGATGTGAGAAAATCTTACTTTTTTATATAATTACCTAAAATTCAATCTTAATTCAGATTTAATATTATTCTGATTTTTACTCTAATATTATCTAAATAACCCTAATTTTTTTCATATTTATTAATTTACAATTTCACATATTACTAATTTTTTATATTACTTACCTAATTTCCTTAATTAACTATACTTAGTACCTAAATGCTAGGATTAGGGTTCCACTGCAGAGATTAACTTCCTTAAACCTCTAATTAAGATCCAAATCAGTAATTAACATCCTAATCACCTAATTAACTCCAAATTACCCAATTTTTCCATCATTTTAGGGCTAAAAATTAACTTAAAAATTTCGAAAATTAATTTTAAAAAAATTGCTTCATAGCACTATTCTATGTCACATGAGCATCCTACAGAAAAATTTTGAGCCCCAAACTACATCCCTAAGCCTATTTAATTTCCGGTTTAATCATACTCGGTTTTGAACAATTTGTTAAGGACCCTATATTTCCAGACATAATTAAACTAAATCAACATTTTTCCCTAAATCTACATACAATAAAACCTCAGAATAACAAGTTTCATAATTTTCTGGGCAAAATAACTAATTTTACAAAATTATACAAGAATCGGGCTGGAATTTGGACTCACCGGTTCAGGTGGCTCCGGCCACCACGAGCCGCTGTGGCCTTGTCGGCCGGCCTGGGCGCTGCCACCACCGTGTGGTGGTGGTGGCCGTCCACTCCCAGCTCCTCGTTTGGTGTGGGTTCCCTTTAAAACCCTCAACTGCACAGTTTTTCTTATTTTTTTTATTTTCTGGATTTTCTCTCGAATTTTCAACTCTCCCTAATTTTCACTGATTTCTAACTGTCCAAATGAGTTCCTGGATTTTTCCTGCTATTTATAGGGTTTTAGGGGATTTATTGTGCATTAATTTGGACAAGACAAGTGCTTTATCCCTAAATTTTTTGCTTTTATGTTGTCCTAATTTAATTGGTTGAATTTTATTTTTCAGATTCTGACTTGCCACGACCAACCTTGCATCATTCCACACCCTTCTGATTTTTTTCTGATTTTTCCACAATTATTTTATAATTTTCTTTAATTATTTGCTTAGTTTTCGGCCAATTTTAGTAATTACGCGTATTTTTATCTACACGTAAATACATGTAGGGTACACGTGAACATTCCTAAATATTATTTTGGTCATTCTAAAATTTTTAGTATACATATAATCTATCTCTATTAATTTATTAGTTATTATATTACACTTTTTGCCTTTTTGGTAATTAGCAGTTATTATGCTTAAAATTTGAAAATTTTATAGTCTCCTATTTTACTACTTATTTTCTTAAATTTAAGTTTACAGGGTCATTTTTATTGGTATCTTATTAAATAATTTATAATTTGGATTTGATCGGATCTTTTAACCGATCGCCCTAAACCTTGGGTTCTAAGTTCAATCCTACGGTTACTTGGCTGAACTTTGGGACTTACACCTCCTACCTTCCATAAACTTGTTCAAGCACCTTACACTTTGCTTCTTGGTCTCTCTTTATGTGCATAATATAACCATACTATTTACAAATGATGGCCTAAAGATATTTTACCATAATACTCAATGATTCCTGCCCTTCATTTACAATAAAGAAGATAAGGTGATTGAATCCAACTGGAAGTGATCTTAGCTAATAGTATGATTCAAGCACTTAAGTGGGCCCATAAACTTGGTTATCACAAAACATCTAGCATACTTCTTCTTATATGCTCGTAGTCTCCACTTGCATCGCTTTTCCCAATCAGCACATCTCATAAGCTAGATTGTAAGGTCAAACTCCTTCATTATAAAGTCACGGTGGTTCAAAACATGATGCATCTTCAAGGCCATTTGTAACTGTTTTTTCTTTTCAAACCACATGTCCACCTTAAATTCATCACTGAAACTCCATTTACCATCATTTATATTCTCCTCAAACGATAAAAGTCTACCCCCAACACTTGTCATGTAGAACAGCAAGGGTTTCACCATTTCGACTATGTCTACATCTATGGTCAACCCTTGCCTCCAATCATTTCTTCTACATAACCCTTACAATTCTTCCACTTCCTATAACCAACCTTCACTTAAACCAACATCAACATTAGAATTAGTATCATCAAAGTCTTCATCAATGTCCTTGGAAGCCAGTTCACTCTCCATATCTATATCTCTATTAGACTTACTAGTGATAAATAAATTAAGTTAATAGGGCATGTGACTACTACTCGATATATGACTATATGGGACTGGTTGAGATTTAAACACCTGAGTTTTAACTTGAACCCCAACGTTGCTGTCATACCCTCTAAAATCATACTCAACTATCAAGGGGATGTTCATTTCATGAATTTCAATATACATTTCAGCTAAACCGCTTACTCCACTACATCCTTGTGAGGATGCTAATAGTTGCTGGACATCATAATTGTCAAACATCATAGTTGTCATTAATAGGAACAGTACAAAACATGTCCTTACTCCCTCCTATAAGGGGGCATCTGTGAATTAACTCCACCTAGTAGGTCATCATGTCAACCCAAAGCTAATCACATATCAAGCCAACCAACTAACCATAAGTGGCTCCAACTAAAGCTCCAACTACTATTCTCAAGTGCCTATCATAACATACCCTATCCCCTTCCTCTACAATATTTCCACCAGTGTAGCAAACCGACCTCACATTGTCCATTTCCACTTGCTTATCACATCAACTTCATAAAATTCATAGTCCGTAGACAGAAACAAAGGCTTCTACTTACAGGCATACTCTAATGAATGACACTAACACAACAACTAAATTGAGTTCACTATCATATGTACGTAACAAAACTAGATTCAACACTTACTATAATTGAAAAAAAAAAAATACACTAGTTCCTTTAGTTGATTCAACAATAATTACTAGTACTCATGTCACCTACACATATATATATAAAAATCACTAATGTGCACAAATTTATACGTAAAAAAAAAAAAAAAAATTGACATAACCATAATGTAATATAATATATTTAACATTAATTAATTATACTTGTCTCATAATGCACGTGTATATAAGATACACAAACACAGACAAATTTATACATAAAAAGAAAAAAATTGGCTATAGTAACAATGTAGTATGATATATTCAACAATAAATTAATTATACTTGTATCATCTTATATGCATATATATAGAATACACTAATGCAGATAAATCTATACATACAAAAAAAATATATTGACATAACTAAACAATATACCATAATAAAATCAATAATAGAACTCATCAAGTTAAGGAAAAAAAATACCTTTTTCTTCCTAAAAGTAGAGAGAAAAAGTCACGGGATCGCAAGTATTCAAAAGTGCTTTTGCGAATTTTTAGTATCCATGTATTGTACATCACAAACATAAATCCACAATTGATTTCACAAAAAAAAAAATGAAAAATGGAGATTTTGTAGAGGGCAACCACATTGTGGGTTTTTTTAGTGAGAGAAAAGTTTTGAAGAGAGGACACAGAATGGGAAGAAGAAGTCAGGCGTGGTATTGATTCCAAGAGGTGATTTCAATTTCCATATTTCTAGGATTATTCCCAGGATCTATATTTTTGGATTTTTTTTTTTTTTTGCTATTTTTTTTTTCCTTTTCGCCTTCTTCAAGATCATAAGAGTCTATCTAATTATCTAAATACACTAAAAATCCGCGATTTTGATTAAACTTTTAATCGTATATGTATTTGTTATTATAATTCTAATATTTACATTCTTACAGTCTATTCTTATCAATTTTGAATTTACTTTTCAATACAAGAGTCCATTTTGTAAGGTAAGACCCGCAACTTTAAGATGTAGGCTAGATATGTTATAATTTTATTTTTTTTTGTTAGTTAGGCTTTATTATATCTTCTTAATGCATAGTTGGGCGCAAATCATGATATTCCTATTTCTTGCCAACTTATTGTCTTTAAATGGGACTTATTTTATGAGCGGCTTAGGAAGATTAGAAATTGCACTCATATCTTGTCTTGGTTTAAGTCCTTTAATTATATAGCATAATAGATGGGTTTTATGACCTCAACTTAGACTTGATTATAGATCAGGCTTTTCTATCACTTTAATTGGTCTTTATTAGGCCTTTAAGTTGACATTTTATTCTTGAGTTTTTAGTTGGCCTCTGTAACTTTTCGCTTAGACTCTAGGGTTTTACCTCGGCTTGTAAGTTTTAAACCTTGTTCACTTTCAAGGCCCAATGCCCACACCTTACTTATTTAGTTGGGTCTATAATTTACTTAAGCCAATTTAATATGTTTAACTTAGAGATTTGTTCTAGCCGATCGAATTAGTACGTCAAATATGCCACTTCTCAAGCCAAAATTGTGTTTCTAAGCTTAAGTTCTTCTCTAAGCCCCCAAACCTTAAACTAGCTTAATTGATTAAGTCCTAATTCATCATTAATCTTTCTTTATCATGATTAGGAGATGGATTGATTAAAGATTCAATTTGTGGCTTATAGTTTATGCGTCTTGCAAGGGGAGACTTAAGGGAATTTTTTCATCGTTAACACTACATTATAAATCTTCATTTTATTATCTTTTTAGTGATTTTTTTTTTCCTATAAAAATCTAGAAAGTTGAAGATACTCTAGGGATCTACTTATAATAGGTTTGATCTAAGCCTCATGGTAAGGGGTAATGTGCCTACAAGTTTGCTATGTGAAGGAAATGCCTCGTTCCTTACATTTTGAGAGCTTCTACAAGCCTTTACAAGAAATAAATTTAAAAAAAAAGGAATAGTAGACCATATCTAATCTTACATGCCTGAACTATGGAATTTACAAAGTTTTCATGTACAACTTTCAACCTTATACATTACATTCTATTACATCAAAGGAAAAGGAAGTACACAAAAGAATGAAGCAAAAAAGAAAAGTTTTACTACAAGTTAGTAGTGGCACTTAGGTTGCTCCTTCTTCTATAGTTAGTTTTGTCTCCTTCTAGTTCTTTAAGGATGTCTACTAAATGCTTACATTATTGCTTCTTAACCCTTGCTCCTAAGTGTTGGAAGTAGTAGCTTGAAGTGAAGTATAGATAGTAGTGATGGATGTAGCAAAAAAGTAGAGTTATTGTGGGAATTCAAGTAGGATTTGAGTAAGATGAAAATGTGTTTAAAATTAGTGAAATAAAGATAGAAGTTTGAGCATAGGTGTTGTAGGGGTAGTGCCAGGTTTAAGGGGGAGAGAGAGAAATTTGTGTCGAGTTTCTTAAGAGTTTGATAGTGTTTGGAGGCATGAAAATGAAGTGTAAGTGTGTACTTATATGTGTATGGAACTAATGATGCATAACGGAGTTTGAGTGTGGAAAAAGTTTTGTTGTTAAAATCAAAATGTGAAATGAAACGATGTGTGATGAGTGGTAGGTGTAGACTCGTCAAAATGCAGAGGGAAGGGAAGAAATATCTTTTCCTTGTCATATCCTATCACCTCACTCTCTTTATTCTTTATGTTACCTAGTTGAGTAAGGAAAATGAAGTAAATGGATAGTAATTGTAGATGTGTGCCTTTAACCGATGCATGGGAGAAGGAGAGTGTATGAGATTTTGGTTTGATTTTTGTACAATTTTCAAAGGGTCAAAGTATGGGAATCTGTGTATGAAGTGTGTGTAGTGTTTGCTCTAATCTAACACGCGCACGCGCGCGAGAGAGAGAGAGAGAGAGAGAGATATTTCTTTCTTTTTATCACATCTAATTAGGTTACTACTTGTAACTTAATACTTGTAGGTGATAATGATACAAATTTTAGGTGGCTACATTAGACTTAGACTAGGTAAATTTTACTAATTAAAGTAAATCAATTGGGTACATAACACATACATTACACCCAAAAAGTATATTAATAAAATCTACTGTATAACACATCATGAAATATTACACATGTCATATAATATATAATTTAATGTATGCGAAGAAATTACATGTAATATACATATAAATATATATACATATAGTACTACATGCACGGGTCTAGGGACAAAATTGTAATTTTATTAATTTAATTAATTATTATTGTAAGCCCTACAATTAGATGATTTAGAATCAGTACGTAAAATTTAGGTCAATCACGAAAGTTTTCAATTGAGCCCAAATTTTATGAGGAAGATAGAAAAAATAGTAGCAATAGCCCCATGATTTTAGATTTAAGAAATAAAAATAATAATATAATGAATTTGTTGGGTATAAATATATTATTTGTTATTTATTGAAAACTCTTAAAATAAGTTTCGATAACTAATAGGCTTTTAGAGATAAATTATATGGATGTTAAAATTTATAAAATAATACGGAATAATATTTAAGAGTGTTTATTTATGCTAAATATATTTTATGTGTGTAAAAACATACCCATAATTACCTAAAATACCCAAAAATGCTAAAATACACTACAATAATTATAGAAAATTAACAAAAATTATATAAAAATTATGTAGTAGTAGGATAAAAGTGTGGAGAGGCATAGCATTGCAAATATATGGATTTGGATTAAAAAGCCTAGTAAAGACACCTAATTAGGATTAACTAAATAAGATTGAAAACACTTGTAAAATTGGATAATTTCCTTACTAAACCTAAGTTGCTACTTAAGTCCAATTTCTATTTTGAAGATCATTTTGCAGCCTCTAGAGTTTAAAAAAATGGTGAGAGCTCTTGGACAATTGAGAGGAAATTAGAAAAAAAATTACAAACTCAGGTGAAAAATAAGGTGATTTGAAGTTCGAAGGGTTAAATAGATTCTAAAAGTAAACCACCACCATCATTAGTGAGGAGAAGCAATGTCAAAGACATCTGACACACCCCCCTTTTGCCGTCAATGGTCGGAGCTTAATTTGTTAATAAGTTCAAATTTTAACTCAATTTTGCTATAAATTATTAAAAATACCAAATTTTCTTGTAGATTAGGAAAAATATTTTCCAAAAATATTGTTTTTATATGTAAATTTCAAGAAAATTATTATTTTGTTTAAACTAAGTGTTTAAATATACTATTGTTCTAAAATCACTAAAATTGAGCACTTTTCGAATTAGTTTTCAAAATCCTTAGTGTTGTTGTTTTAACTTCAAAATTTTTCTATGAATTACCTATAATATATATAAAATTGTTATGAAGACTTTTTTGTGAAACCATTTTCTAAATTTTTATCTAATTTTGGATTTATAAATCTTATTAAATTGTTATTTTCAGTTGCTTCAAATGCTAAACTTTTAAAAATTTTACATGAGTTTTTATTCTAGTTGATTTCTATCATAATTGGATGTTGAATAGTATTGTGGAAATGAATTGTGGGTACTAGAAGTGTTGGATTTAGGACAAAAATAAATTTGAGGGCGTGAATAGTTTTTTAGTTACTGGTCTTAACAGGAAGTAAGCTAAAGTTATGGAGATTTTGTTGAAGAAGTTGACTGTATGTGAATAAGAAGGTAAATTATAGGATAAATAAGAAGCTTTTAGCAAAATCTAAAATAGAAATGTGTTCAAATGCTAAATCCAAGACTCTATGTATGAAATATAGTTAGGTGGAGCTCAAAGGATAAGTTAGAGGATATTCTTAAGACTCTTGAATAAATTATAATTAGAGAATAAATCAAGAGATAAATTAAAAGATAGTCAAAGGCAAACTATTAACAAGTGACCTAAGAACCTAATCACTTACATTTAATAACATACTAAAATTTGATTAAAGGACTAAAATACAAAATTGTAATATATATAATGTACTTATATGACTACCAAAATATTATTTATATTATAGGAACTTACAGTGAAGGAACACATCAAATTGCACCTGAGTAAGCAACTAAGAGTCCAGGGAAATTTAGGATTAATACGTAACTATATTTTAAAGTACTATTTCATAGTATTTGAAGATTTAAGATCATATTTAGCTGTACTTGCAAGTAGCTTGATTATGCACATACTTATTTGTCTCTATTCTTGATTGAACTACTACCTGCATTATTTTGCTAAATTGTAATATGTTGAACTACATGGAATTGATTGGTCACTATTAACTAGAACTAAGCTATAATGGACTTTAAACTTAATCAAATATGCACTATAAACAATTAAGGGACAATTAAGATTATTCAACCAAATACTAACCCCTTTGAAAGGGATAGCTGAAATGGTCATTTTTTCACCCTTAGTCAAATTAAGTGATAGGAGAGGAGGTCACAACATGATTGAAAATGTTGGTTTGAAGATAGTTAGAGGAGCAGAGATGTCTCTATTGCACAAGTTTGGGTTTGATCAAAAGTTGTTGTATTCACATGGAAACTCCTTAAACTTGGATTAGACTAGATGTAATTTCTCTAATTTTACGACGAACCTGACAACATTGTACAATGGCATTTATTTTGTTGCATTGCATCTAGTTAATTGCTTGATAAAACTTTCTTTACTTGTTGTATATTCTTATATCTCTATCCCAAATTACTGAGCAGTTGGTTTTTCACATCCTTATAGATATTTTTGTAGATGCAGACTAAGATGGTGCGCTATAATTATCATGAGACTAGTTGCCGTTGTGGAACTAGGTGTGAGGAAACAAACTATGGATTAGCTAGACTTTTGAAACTTTTGAAGTCTTGTATTTTGTTCTTTTGAACTAAATAGTTGTATATATTTAAGCTATGTAAACTACAAAGTTATGTACATTAAATAGTAATAAGCAGGTCTATAATTACATGTTATAAAGAGTTCTACAAGTTAAATTAGTAATTACATGTTGAATTATTTACTTTAACGCGGGTGAGTTATAGATGCCTTATGTGAATCAAGCCTATAATAGTGATTATAAAGTTAGTTTCTATCTTAGGATAGTTTACATGGTAGAATTATTACAACTTTATCACTTCAAAGCATGACAATTGTAATTTAGAATTATCTTTAATTACATATTAACAATTTTATGCAATTTCATGAAAATTTTATCTGATTAGGGTTTCATTAGCATTCAAGTTTAATTTTAGAGTTTCATGACTCTAAGGTCTAAGGTTTAGGCTTAGATATTTCAATAATTTATGTCAAGTCATTAGGTATAATATGTGTACATTATATCTAATAAACTATACTAGGAAAATATATTATTTAGTATAATACAACGTATATGATAAAAATTATGAAATTATTTATTACACATATATATAATTTACGCCATTTACAATTATTTAGGGTTAATTTTAGTAATTTTATTGATTTATTGTTTTAATGGATTAATTCAATTAATCTATATTATTTAGAAATATCTTTAATAATTCTTGTCAAATTTCTATAATTTGCAAAAAATTTATCAAACTGGGGTTTTACTTTTAGGGTTAACTTTAAGATTACATGATTTTAAAGTTTAGAGTTTTCATATTGCATGTCATACCCTAGAATAACAGAGTTATAATAGTCCCATCATTTAAACCAACTTAGGATAATGACTAGTTGCTAAGCCATTATCATAGATGGGTTTACATAAGGCTTACACAACTAAACAGTTTAGAAGAGTGTAGCTCATTACAATTTAGATATAATAGGTAAATTTTAGTAGACGTCATTTAGTCATTTATATAGAAAATATTTACACAAGTAGCATAGTAAATTATTTACAAAGAGTTATTAAATTCATACGTTTATAAGTAGTTCAAAATAGATAATTACAACCCAGGTTAGGAATCTCTTTAGGTTACCCAAGTTTCCTAACATATTTAACCCAAAAGAAAAATATACAAAAGACTCAAAAAGATTCAGATCTATCTTCATTCCTTCACACTCTTAACCTCTAAGACTTAACTAACATGTGGATAGAAATAGTGCTGCATATATATGGCATACCTGCAAAACAATCTATAGGGATGTGAGTAAACAACCGCTTAATAAGATGGGATGGAGACAAAAGTGTACATGACAAAACAACAAGCGTGGTTGTCGATCATTTAGTTATATGCAATGAAATCAAACATAAGCTATCTGCATAATGTTATCTGATTTGTTGTAAAGTTAGAGAAATTAATACCCATACTAACTTGGGTTGAGAAGTTTTAACACGATGGAGGCTTGCCCCTATGAAGACCACAACCAAACCCAAGCTTATGCAATGGATCTTGCTCTTTCTAAGGCTTTTTCGAACCAATGCCTCTAACCTCACCTTGATCTCATTTCCTCTCACTTAGTTAGGCCTTAAGGGTAAGGGAAGACCAATTTCCGCTACCTCATTGAAGGGTTGACATTTAGTTAGATAATCCTAATCATTCCCCTAATGGGTTGCAATGTATGTGAGGTTAAGATTTATCTCAAGTTCAAGTTAGTAAATTTATAAGGTAATCAAACATTTTCAAACATTCAAATATTAGACAAACATCGCAAGGAAACCAACATAAGTAGTAGAGCTACCATATCAACACAATAGATTCCAATCACATACGTTGCATAAGCATAAACAACTACTTTACAAGCACAAACATCATACACCTCAGCCTCTAAGTACTTATGATACAATACTCCAACATGCTATTAAGCATTGATCCTACTTACTTGGATTTACTGTTGCTCTTATTTTAGTGAGATGTTAGCTCCTCTTTCTTCAATAACCCCTATAATAGAAATCATATTTCAATATTATACAATTTGATATAAAGGTGGCTTATACATTATACTTTCAATTAGTCTTGACATTCTTTTAATGTTAATTAGATGTTTGTTATAAGTACTAAGTTTTTATTTCTTCTTATAGGTTAGAGAAACCTTCTACTCAACCTTCTACAAGAGTATCATAAGGTCTTAATACCTTCTACTTAACTTGCTACAAGAGAATCCTAGGGTCTTAGTACCTCATACCCAACCTTCTACAAGAGAATCCTAAGGTTTTGGTACCTTCTACTCAACCTTCTACAAAAGAGTCTTCATTTGCACTTCATGCCTAGGTGATTTTCTACATGACTCTCTACAATAACTTAAGGTTTAATTATACTTCGATGAACCTTTTACTAAAGTTTCTACTAAGGTTTTAGTTATAGTTTTTCTTCAAGAAACCTTCTACTAAAGTTTCTACCTTGATAATCTAAGTTTAGCTTAGTTAAGAAAACTTCTATAGGAGCTTCTACAACTGCCATATTTACTCCGAATCACCCAAAACTTCATAATTCACACTTCCTTTTACTTCAATTAGATTTAATGAAATTATGACTTCAATTTGAACAACTTGTAAAGTTCAGGAAGCTTTTTACATAAACTCACATGATCTTAAACTTTACTAAATAGGGTAGTTTCCTTATCTAGTCAACTTAAACACTTAAATTTCATAAATTTAGCTTGAAAAATATAGTTTTAAGACAAAAACCAAGTATGTACAGCAAGTTATATACTATATTTACTACTAATTATTTGGATTTTTAACCAAAAATAGCTAACTTACTCACTTAACAAAGATTAACACTTGTAATTTTAAGTAAAAATCATCGACTCTAACTTTGAAAAGCCTATCTTTTCTTTTCAATATGTTCAACATTTCCCTTTAAAATCAAGATCCACATGTTGCATATAACAATTATTCACTTAAACAATGTTTGGTGGTCAGATTTAAATAAAATAGGTTGAAAAATATTGGTTTTTTATAACTAAAAATTTACCCAAATAAAATGATAATTTTTAGTAAAACTTTTTACATAGCAATATTATATATGTTATAGGGTATTTACAAAAAAAAAATTTGGTGCAGAAGCTACGTCGTTTCGATTTTGAAAAATTAAAATGAAATTAAGTTCTAAATATCCTGCTTCTTATGAGTAATATACAAGATGAACAAATTTTATAAAAATAACAATTTTACATGAAAGTACACTCAAAATAATAATAGAATAATTTTTTTTTAGAATTTTTAAACAAAAATTAATAATTTTTATGAATTTTTGAAAATCAAGTTAAAAATCAAACTCACTAGCAGCAAAAGCTCCAATCACTGACAGCTGAAAGGTGTTTGTCGGCCAAGGAAGGTGTAGCTTAGGAGTCTTAGTGGTGTTGGCCACTTATAGTCTGGTTGGTCCTAGGTTGGTAAATCCTAATTTGGCATATTACCACCTAATTTTCTTAATTTTCTAAAAATTCATCAAAAATCCAAAATAAATCTCATGAATTTTGCTCACTTTTTTACGGATCTAAAGAGTCTAAATTGGCTAAGAGTAGGGATATTTATAGATTGTAAGTTAGTGAAGTGATTAAGTGCACATAGGACAAGAGTTTGGTGATTTAGGCTTCTTATGCCAAATGGCATTATTATCCCCTAAAACCATGTGTGGTTGATGGTGTTTTACTCAAAACTAACAACAAGAAATTCCCTTGTATTGTCCCTCTTATTTTATAATATTGGGTTACTTAAGTTAGTTTTCCTTGCAAATAGAAGCTTCTACTACAACTTCTATAACTCTTATTAATCCAATATACTTATTATTTTTATCTTGTTTTATTATATAAAATGTATATTTATTATTTTTCATTTTATTTATTTCTCTTCTTATTTATTTAATTTAATTCTAAGCTGTTCATATTGTTCTTCTTTTTTTTTTTTTTTTTGAAATCTTTAGATATTTTACTAACAAGTGAGTTAATTTTATTATTTTAGTCCATAATAATATTTTAATATTCCATTTAAAAATTTAATTTACAAGGTCACTTTATTCAACTTTTGGGTAGCTATGGCTAAATCCAAACCTACATAAATTAATTCCATAGAAGTCTTAAGTTTCCAAGTATTATGTCCTAGTTGTCAACTTGTAGAACTCACATGCCATTAAAATTTTTAGAATAATATATTAGGGTTTCTTTTCTTGTTCAATTTAGGGTTTTGATTTTTATCATCAATTTGTCTTATTTTAATAGCTTTCGAATCAACTTTATCAAAGGACAAATATAATTTATATTATACTATTTTTAAGTTTGTGGATGTTCTTATTCCGTTACACATCATAGTACTATGAGTTTTATAATAGAAACAAAATAGTAAATTGTGAGAAGATTCCGTTGTATTTATCTCATATATATATATATATATATATATATATTCCTTATATTTGCTATATATGTATTTAGATGTTTAAATCTTTAAAAAAAATGTTCCAAATATATACTACTATTTTTTCCTTTGATAAAATAATTAGAAAGATTATTATTTTTTCTAAAAGTCATAATAGCCATGTAGGGCACTGGAAAACACTTTTTTAGAGATTTATAGATTTAAATATTTAACTTTAAAGATTGAAAACTAAGTTTATATAGAAAAACTATAAGGAAACCTGTTTATAATTTATTGATAAAAACCATATTACTTTAATCTTAATGTTTTGTCATAACATAATAAACATACTTTCTGAAAAAAGATTCACAAACATCTCATAAGAGGAGGAGGTAGACGCCATGCTCATTTTCAAATACATATTTTATTGTTTTATTAGAAAATTTTTACGTTAAAAAATTAAGGTGGTATATAAGCGTTATTTTTCCATTTGTTAAAAAATTTGATAAAGAAAATAAACGTTACTAATAAGCCGTTACACTTTTTCTTTTTCCCCTTTTGTTTTTCTTGTATGATATAGACATTTTACTTTTATAAACCTAACACCCTCCCCACCATATTTATGAACCCAACTACAAATACGATGGATGGTCCTAATACTTTCCGTGCTGTCCTTGTCAGTTATCAGGATCTGCATCGCTCCCATGATCCAACTTTTATCTTAATACTTTGGCAAAATATATATATATATATTAATACTTCTATTTTGTTTCTTCTAAATATAAACTACTGTTCCTTTTATGAAAAATTTATAAATGAATCTAATTTAGGAAACCGCATCTTTTAATAATAAATTTAAGATTTTGTGTAAATCCTAAAAATATAAAACAACATTTCTTTACCGAACAAATTTTGTGTAAATCTTTTGATACTGATTTAAATTTTTTAGATGTTTGGATTTTCTTTTATTTATATTTATCTATATTTATTTTGGATCTAATCTCTATTAGTTTGAAATTTAGTATTTTGAAATAAGTTTGAAAGTAGTAATTTGAGTACAAAAATTATAATATGAAAATTCTCATACTTTTTAAGAGAAGAGATTTCAAAAAATATATTTTATGAATTAGAAAATGATATTTGAATTGATATTTTTATGATATGAATAAAGTAAATGGTAAATATATTCAAATTTATATGAATTTATTAAGTATTTAGTTTTTTTAATATGTTTCAATTATTTTTATTATCTTATTCCTAAACGCCACAGACAAACCTTATTACATGAGATTGTTTCCTACCTCAATTGCCCATCGATTTATAATTTAAAAAAAAATAATAATTAAAAAAAAATATTTCTGCCCAATGATTTATGGACTTTGATCAACAGTTTCCGTAAACATCGCTAATTACACATAACCGAAACAAAGTTTTGTTTATGAGCTATACCGCTATAAAAAAAAAAAAATCCCGGCTTCATATAAGTAACCTATTTATTTTTCTTTACACATTCAGCAAACGTGACGTGTACCTAAACTTATCTTTCATGACGTTCTTGTTTGTCTTGCCCTCGCCCACAACCAAACACAAAACCTGAACTAACCAACACGATCATGGTTACTTCTGCAAGAATGGGTTCCCTAAAAGAGCGACTGCTCTCGTCAAAAGGGTGTTCCGAATTAGGATTGAATGGTATAGAATCAGCATTTGATTCATCTTCATATTATTCTTATCCCAGATGGTGGTCTCCTGAGTTTATCAAAGACGGGATTTTGAGTTCATTGAATCATATGAAAGATGTTGCTTCAAAAGCATGGCACATGGGAAAATCTGATCCCAGAAAGGTTGTTTTCTCTGCGAAAATGGGTCTTGCTTTGATGCTTGTTTCCTTATTGGTTTTCCTGAAGGAACCTTTCTTTAAGGATTTGAGTAGGTACTCTGTCTGGGCTATTCTTACTGTTGTCGTTGTCTTTGAATTCAGTATAGGTGAGTTTTATTATTTTTTTTCTTAACGTGGAATTCAATTTAATCTATTTTATTTTTTTATTTTTGTTTAGTTAGTTTTTATTTTATTTTATTTTATTTTTTCTAAAGATCATGTGACATAACTAATCTTTGAGTGTTTTTGCCTTTCGGGAAATGTTTTGGGGACTTCTTATGATATTTGTGACTATCAAAATTTTATCTTTATGTTTTCGTGACTTCTTATAACATAACTCGTGAGTGTGCGTTGTTGAAGCAGGGCCGGGTAAAATTAGTTAATAACAAGTACGTAATTGTAATGCAGTGATTATACATTTCGCGAGAAACGACAGTGCACTTGGGTACATAATTTCTTATAAGCCTTTAACTTGTGCTTGGGCCACTTGTCAATAAAACCGGAATTTTTTCTAGGCATATCCGTGGACTATTGTAATTCTGTGTGTGTGGTGGAGGAGCTTTTCGATATATATTGCATTAGAAAAGTAAAGGATTGAGATTTTCACTTTGGAAGGATTTGTTTAATCAATTGCATATACTTGGATATCGGTATGTGATGTGAATTCCATAGAAGTTGCAGTGGGACTGATGCGACAAGAGTAATGATACTAAAATGCAGATATTCCATACATGTATATGTTTATTAACTGTTTTTCATCTCTTAGGACTAGGAATTCAATCTGCAGGAACTGTTTAGGACAGTTTCATTTTGGACATGGATAATGTACTTCATGCAATTATTTCTGGCTTAATGCTGTTAGTTAAATATACAAGCATTTTAGCTGATCTTTTATTTCTCAGTTTCTTTCTTCTTCTTCTTCTTCTTCTTCTTCTTCTTCTTTTTCTTTTTTTTTTTTTTTACTTTTTTGTTGGATCTCTGTGGCTTTTGGCTTGTACGAGTGTGACGGTCTGGTTAGTCTTAAATTTAGTAAGCATTGGCGGTCCTCTTATCACAAAAGTGAAATAGCTCACCCAAGTCCTGGAAAAAGGATGAACTCCTCATCTAGGATTTTTAATTGTGGTCCTGTTATCTTTTTGACAGGACTGGCATAACTTTTTGAACTTATCTTTTGTTGGATGTGTTCAACAGGTGCAACTTTTAGCAAGGGAATTAACCGTGGCATAGGGACATTGTCTGCTGGAGGGCTTGCTCTTGGAATGGCCGAGTTGTCTCAATTGGCTGGAGATGGTGAAGAAGTTGTTATTGTAATTAGTATTTTCATCATAGGTCTGATTGTGCAGTCGGTATAATGGCATAAATTATTCATTCTGATAATTTGTTTCCCTGTGAACATTTTCTTCCCTTTTTATGAAAAATTTTAAAATTGTCAAGATGTTTGCAATTGATAGGATCACTCGCAACCTATGCAAAACTATATCCAACCATGAAGCCCTACGAGTATGGATTCCGAGTTTTCCTGTTGACGTATTGTTTTATAATGGTTTCTGGCTATAGAACAAGGGAATTCGTAAACACTGCTATCAGTCGGTTCTTGCTTATTGCACTAGGTGCTGGCGTTGGTTTGGCTGTCAACGTATGCATTTATCCCATCTGGGCTGGTGAGGATTTGCACAACTTAGTTGCAAAAAATTTCATGGGAGTTGCAACCTCTCTGGAAGGTTAATTCATACAAACCAATATTCTTATTCTTGAATTTCTAGATTTTAGATGATTTATCCTTGGATGCCCTTTCCTTGTCTTTGATTGACTGAAATTTTGAGGCTCTTATTCAGGTTGTGTCAATGGCTATCTTAATTGTGTCGAATATGAGAGGGTGCCTTCAAAGATCCTTACTTACCAGGCTTCTGATGGTCCACTTTATAGTGGCTATAGAACAGCTGTGCAATCAACCAGCCAAGAGGACACTCTTGTAAGTTCAGATGATAGTTTTAATTGCACCTTTGACTATTTGATCTTCTATGTTTGCATTAACTTTATTTCATTGAGAAAGATGGGATTTGCTATTTGGGAGCCTCCTCATGGTCCATACAGGGGATTTCGGTATCCATGGAAGAACTATGTAAAAGTCAGTGGTGCACTTAGGCATTGTGCACTCATGGTCATGGCTCTGCATGGCTGTATTCTTTCAGAGATACAGGTACTTCTTTGTTTCTTTTCTGCAGCTTTACAGTTATACAAATGCATCGACCTCTTCCTGGTCTTGAACTTCAGCATGTTAACCACCGGAACCATTGACTTTCATGCCTAGTTGGCATTGTTTTTTTAAAATAATTGAGTTATTGATAGAGTTTGGAGTCTTCAAATTCGATTTCCTTGTTTTAGTGACTTGTAGTGATTGTTTAAATCTTTTGCATTGTATTTATAATTCGCAAAATATGGATGACTTGCACTGTATCTTGGCAGATGCAATACATAAATATGTATACCCCTCTCTTTAGTTGTTTGAACACGTTTTGTCCCTTGACTAAATCATGCTAGTTCCCGCAATAGTCCAAGCTCTGTTTCGATCTGGACCTGCATAGGTAGGGACATGACATGATCCCTCTCCTTTTTATGGTTCTTTGAGGACTTTGCCCTCTCACTTCAGGAAGATGCCTTAATTCTTTGCAAGCAATTGATGGGGATGAGAACTTTATGCTGTAGTTACAATTTTACTGATTATCGCTTCATGGGCCAACTGGTATCAGTACCTTTTGCCAACCCCATTTTCTGGGCATTTTTCACTATTTCCATGGCCATAACTGGACTCATTAGCTCCCCAAGAATATTCTAATGATTCGGGTTCTGAAATTTGTCAATGTTGAAAAATAATTGCTCTTTGTAGTTGAGCTGCAATTCATACAGAATACATTCTAAGGGATATTCTGGTATCACCTCTTCTAGACAATGTAGTTCATTTTGCTTGCTTTATCTATAGCAACATTTGTTAATGCAGTGAATAATTCTTCCGTATCATGTCAAATTGAAAATACATTTTGATATGCAATATCCCTCCTGGACTCGAAGCAGTTTCTGTTGCAGCAGCGCCCTCGTTAACTATAACTTGCAGCTTCCTTGCTATCTCAATGTCGATGAAAACTCGGTGTTTGTTTCTGCAGGCCCCTCCTGAAAGGAGACAAGTCTTTTGTAATGAGCTCCGTCGGGTAGGTATAGAAGGAGCCAAGGTATTACGTGAGCTTGGAAACAAAATTAAGAATATGGAGAAATTAGGTCCTAGTGACATACCATATGAAGTGCGTGAAGCAGCTGAAGATTTGCAAAATAAAATCGACCGCAAATCATACCTTCTAGTGAACTCGGAGAGCTGGGAAATTGGAAACCGGTCAAAAGAACTTGGGCAGGTGCAAGATGCAATTAACTTTGATGATGACGAAAATGGAGTGTTAGAATACAAGTCTCTTAGTGAAGCTGTACTGGATCTCAGACAAATTCCTGCACAGAAAACTTTAGAGGCTGTTAAGCCAAACATGAACACCGGGGTGAATTCCACTTTGTCTTCAAGTGTTCCTTCTGACAGCGTGATGAAGAAACAGATATCATGGACTGCGGGTCTCCCGCAAAATGTTGATCCAGTGGCAGAAGTATCAAAAACCTATGAAAGCGCAAGTGCATTGTCATTAGCAACATTTGCATCGCTTCTCATCGAGTTTGTCGCAAGGCTACAGAATCTTGTTGACTCATTTGAAGAATTGAGTCAAAAAGCAAATTTTAAGGAACCCGTCGATGTACCAACAATGGCAGGACAGGTCGGATATCTGACAAGATTGTGCAGGATTGTTAAGCTTTGATTGTTAGGTGGGACCATCCGATGGCGCAGCATCAATGAAAGGGTTACTGAAGCATTTGTTATGGATCCGAAAATACATTATGGTTTTGAATTTCTGAATTCATATATGATTGACCAGAGATTAGAAATAGATGGAGCAACTTCTCGCAGTGCACCTATGGAATTGATGGAAAGCTACTTCTCGACTTGGAATTTCCACAATGATGCATGCAATTGGGACTTATCTCGAGGTGAAAGCTCCCTCTGCTATTGAAACATTTGCAGTGGAGAACTTTTTTTGAATACTGAAACTGGAGATGTTAAAACTAAGGTAGAAAGAGAAAGAATCATAAATTTACTGCACAATGCAAAATGATCTCTTTCATGAGATCCATGCAACTAGGTATTAGCTGTTGGGGTCGATGTTTGGGCCCGTTTATGCTGTGCATTTTTCCTTTGCTGCAGTCAAATTTGAACATCGTTTTCAGCGTTCAAAATGCTCAGTGTACCTTATTAATCTCATTTGCACCGTTTGAAGGCTTATTTACTCAAAATGAGCCTTGTTTCACCACATCATCACTCATTTCACTATAGGGAGTAAGTTTACAATTGCACCATAGGAATGTTCAATTTATTGATGTAAGCCTTATTTCACCATACTAATACTGTTTTTGTTATAATTTCAAGAAGGGTTGATGTTCATGAGATGTTATGAAGCTTAGAATATAGTAAATGATTCAAAGTTGGTGGGAAATATAGCGAATACCATTCATATACTTGACAAGAATAGAATATCACTAAACATTTCACTTTAACACGCATATTAATAGATTTAAGTAGAAAACATATGGTTTAGGTAGTAAAACATGTAGTTTAAATAGGAGATATGTAGTTTTGGCCTTTCAACTTCCATAATCGGTTTGTAAATAGATTATTTTTCATCAAAATCAAAATTCATTTTATTCTAAACATTATTAAAAACCATAAGCTCCCATAATATCCACATCTAATACCATTGATTAAAAATAATATAATAAATAATTAACTTTGGCAAGAACCTTAGTGATAGAGATCGCCATTATATTAGTTAATAGGTGATTCTACTATGATCATGTGATCCTTTGATAGGAACATAGGTAACTAATGATTTTGAACCATATGAAGGATCAAATTCAAAAACACCAAACTTGTGATTATTTCAGCATAATTGTGAATATCTGGTACAATAGCGGTATGGTGATAACAACTAAGGTATTATTTAACAAGCAACACATAATCGAATTTAGAAATTTTAATAATAGAACATGTAATACATAAACTAGCACCTTAGCAATGATGGAATCTAGTGAAGAACATAGAATGATGTTAGTATTAACAAAGGCGATAATGAAAAAGGATACAAAAGTTAATGAGGTTAACTACAAAGGAAGTTGCAAAAGATAAGTCAGAAGCTTTAGTAGTCAGCATAGAAGGTTGGGAAGAGAATGGCATAAAGGATTTGCAAGACAACTAGGGAAATCAAGAACAGAGGTTATAAGAGAACATGGAGGGTAATACATAGCAAAATAATATCTCTAGTTCATTTAAACAGTAAGATAGAAATCCTCGAAGCACAAACAAGTCGACAACCTATATAAGGACACACTTCATACAAAAATTTAAAATGCAATTGTTTTGAGGATGAAACTATTGTAAGAAGGATGGAATATGAGACCTTGCCAAACTTAATCTTACACTTAGATGTAGTGCGATCTTAGAAGCTACTGAGTCAAATGAATGGTAAGCACCGTACCCCAATAAATAATTCCCAAGCATATAATTTTAGGGCATTTTAGGAAAGTAGTTTAGTTGAACTAATATTTTACAACTTGGATAAATATATATATATATATATAATAAATAAAGTGATCTTGCAAGTTTAGATTTTATAAATATAATAACAAATAATAAAATAACTAAAAAGCTAATTTTTAAGACAATACTTACTGTTGATAGGCAAGAAAATTATACAGGAAGTCATCAACGTTTAATGATAAGTTCAAATAAAAAATTAAAGTTTTAAAAAGTTCAACCAAAAGATTAATATTTCAGTTTGTAATTAAAATAGGGGATGCAATTAGTAGACATGTGATACTAACATGTATGATTAAATAATAAATAAATAGAAAAAATGGAAAAAAATACAAAAATAAAAAAAAAAATCAGAACAATTAAATATATTACGTTAGGGTAATCAGAGTTGCCCTTATTTATTTATTTTTTCAATTTTTTCTTTTTTTCATTATTTTCTGACTTTTTTGTTTTATATTTAAAATATATATATATATTTTAAATATAAAACAANTAATTTTTAAGACAATACTTACTGTTGATAGGCAAGAAAATTATACAGGAAGTCATCAACGTTTAATGATAAGTTCAAATAAAAAATTAAAGTTTTAAAAAGTTCAACCAAAAGATTAATATTTCAGTTTGTAATTAAAATAGGGGATGCAATTAGTAGACATGTGATACTAACATGTATGATTAAATAATAAATAAATAGAAAAAATGGAAAAAAATACAAAAATAAAAAAAAAAATCAGAACAATTAAATATATTACGTTAGGGTAATCAGAGTTGCCCTTATTTATTTATTTTTTCAATTTTTTCTTTTTTTCATTATTTTCTGACTTTTTTGTTTTATATTTAAAATATATATATATATTATTACATGTATATTTTATTATAGTATATAATGTACATATATGTAATATACATTATGTATAAAATATACATATTACATTACATGCATATCATATTTTGCACATAATATATATTATATATGTTATATATATTACATACATATTATGTTTAATTTGGCTATTAATTTTCTTCAATTATTCTAATTTTTTATTTTTTGCATTTATTTATTTATCTTTTTTCCATTTTTTCTATTCATTTATTATTTAATCATACATGTTAGCACTACGTGTCTACTGAGTCAATGTCATGTTAATGCCATGTGGCAAATAATAGCCACATCAACGTAGAGTTAACAATGTTATAATGGCATCCCCTATTTTAATCATAAATTGAAACGTTAATCCTTTATTTGAATTTTTTTAAATATTAATTTCATATTTAAACTTACTCACAAACATTGATGACCTCCAATATAATTTTCCTTATTGATTGGTAGCATGCAAGATGAATTTCGATAATTAATGAGGCTTTAAAGATAAATCATGTCGGTAACAAAATTTATAAGATGATATAAAATAATATTTAGAAGACATATATATATATAGTGTTGTTAGACTTGGGGTCATAGATCTTGAGAATATAATATAATAAAAAAATAGCTAAAATAGTGAATTTTTAACATTTCACTATATAGATATAAAAAACATATAAAATAAACACTATAGTTAATAAACTCCTAGAAATAAATTATATAGATAATAAAATTATTAAATAATATGTGAGAAACATGTATTTACATGATGTATAATTATTATGTACAAATATATACCTAAAATTAGTTAAAATGCCTAATTATACATAAAATATACTAAATTAATCAAGAAAATAATAAATAAATAATGGAATAATACTATAGCATTAGGAAATGGTTGAAGGAGGATGGCAAGTTATAGAAGTTTTTAGCAAAATAGAAGGGTTTTGACACTTTTAAAAGGTTTTATAAAAGTTTTAACATGAGCCGGTGGCACATAGAAGGTAATGTAGAAGTTGTCCTAATTAAGTCAACATTGAACATAGTAATAAGAACTTTACTAAAAGGTTTCAAAGTATAGAACTCTAACCTAAATCAATATAAAAGGTTTTCACAGAAGGTACCTTTAATGGAAACCATGACTTAAGGCACTAGTAAAAGGTTACATAGAAGGTTTCATAGTAAACAATATAAGTAAGAATCCTAGTAAAAGGTAATATAGAAGGCAATGTAGAAGGCACCATAAGCTTGAATACATAAATCCTACACACCTGAAAGGTTGATTAGAAGGTTCTATTATCCTAGTTAAAAGAAATAATACTTGACTTTCATAACAAACACTTAATGAATAATAAAATAATAATAAGTCTAATCAAAATAAAATGATTAAAACATAATTACTTTGATAAATTGTATAGAAACTAAAATATAATTTGTAATACAAGGATCCTTGATGATAGAAGGACAAGGCATCTAGGATACAAGAGTGATCTAAATAAGTGGGATCAATATAAAATAGTATTTTGGAGTAATATATAAAAGTACTTGGAGGTTGAGGTATATACTAATTTGTGCTTGTAGAGCAACTAAATGTGCACATGCAATGTGTGTAGTTAAATTCCGTTATGTTGTTTCGTAGCTATGCTTTATGCCATGATTGTTTTGCTATGCTTTGTTATTTTGATTTAAGTATTTGCTATTTTTTGTTTACCTCTAAAACGGATTAAGTCTAACTTAAACTTAAATGCTAATTGAACATGCATTGCAACTCACTAGGAGATTTTTAAGATTCTCTAGCCAAATGTTGACCCTTCAACCGTAGCAGCAAAAATTGGTCTTTCCTTAATTTTAGTTAAACTAAGTGGCAAAAGAATATGTTGCAATGAAGTTAGGGCACTAGATTTGAAGGTAGTCATAAGAGAAGCCAAGTTTGCATTTTATAAGCTTGGATTTCAGAAGCTTAGCTTTGGGCGTGAAGGCATCATTGCCTTTCTAATGGCATTATGGCCTTTATGTGTAATCTCCTCAACCTAGGTTAGAGCAAATGCAATTTCTCTAACTTTATGATTAATTAGGCATAGTTGTGTAGATGACATATGTTTAATTGCATTGCATCGTATCTAACTAATTGATTTATAACCTTACTTGTTGTTATTTGTTGTATACTTCCATCTTTGTCCTCTTATTAAGTAAAGTTTTTTCTTTTTTCTTTTCTTTTTTTTTTTTTTTTTTTTTTTTTTGCAAGCCTTAATAGATAAGATCCTAAGATCAACCAACCTTAGACATATAAAAGATGGGCAATGAGTGTAAAGTATGTAGTAAATGGATTTGGATTTTATTGATTTATTTATTTATTTTTTTTTTTTGGTCTTTTGTTGTGGAGTCAACTAGGTCACTTGTATGACCTAAACTAATTTATAGTACTTTTATTTGTTGTAAACAAAAATTTCTAAATTTATTTTGTATGTTTCTTATATAAAACCCCATGTAAATTTCTACTTTTTTTTCAAAGAGAAATATGTGAACCCATGTCCTTATTTTACTTTAATTGCTGAATTGAAGATACTTTTAAGTAGTCTAGTTATATGTATCTTGTATATATTAAGTCTATGATTGTGGCTAAATGGCCAATTTTTATCATATGTTGGTGTACAAGGTAAGGTTATAATGACTTTACCACACTCAAGGCGCGACACACATTGGGGTTCGGTAGTACTAATACCAAAGTAGTCACAAGTCTATTCTTAATCTCCTAAAAACTTTTCTCAAGAGCATCATCTCATACAAACTTCACATTTTCCTACATCAATCGGGTCAATCTCAAAGAATTCCTTAAAAAAGTGGTGGTAATACCCTACTAATCCTAGAAACTACACACTTTTATCATGGTACTAGGTTATTTCCAATCTGTTACCATTTTCACTTTTTTAGGATCAACTAATAGCCCTTTTCCAGATATAATATGACTAAAAAACATATCCAAAATTCACATTTTACAACTTCCCATATAACTTATTTTCTCTTAGTTTCTATAATGCCAGCCATAGATATTGGGTGTGCTCCTCTTTATTCTTGGATTATATCAAAATATCACAAATGAAAACACCCACAATCTTAACGCAAGTACAATTGGTAGATCTGATTCATTAAGTCTATAAACACCCTAATCTGTATGTTAATCCAAAGGGAATAACTTGGAATTCATAATGCCCACATCTTGTGCAAAAGGCAATTTTAGGAACAACCTTAGGTTTCATTTTTATTTGATGATAACTTGATTTGATTCGTAAAATACTGTTATTGCTTGTAATTGATCAAATAAATTATCAATTTATATCAATAGATACTTGGTTACCTTATTAAGATCATGATAATCAATGCATAATCTCATTTAACTATCTTCCTTCTTTACAAACAACATGGGTGCTCTACACAATAGCACGCTTGGTCTAATGTCTCTTGTGGTTATTTCTTCAATTCCTTTGGAGCCATGTGCTAAGGAGCCTTAGATTTAGGCTCAATCTTCGATACCAACTTAATGGTGAAATCTAACTCTCAATGTATAGCCAAACCTAGTAACTTGTTTGGAAATACATCAAAGAACTCACAAACTACATATATTTCAAATATCACAAGTTTCTTTCTTAGCTACTTTTGCATGTACCAAAAAAAAAAGCCATTCTTCTATATCTTCCACCAACTCCAACATTGCCAATCTAATTTGCCTCCTTTTGTTTATCTTACAAAAAGACACACCACTTGAAATTTCTAACTTAACAATTCTTTTCTTTTTATTTTTTGTGCTTATATACCACAATCAATAGCAAAAGAGTTAATATATAAGAATCTTACATGGTGGCAAAATGGCATGGAGAAATATATGTTGATTGCCTTATCTAGATTAAATTGCAAAAAAGTGTTCTATACAATGTTTCTTTTATTGAGAATACCTTTGTTTTCTAAGGGATTTTAAATGGAGACCTTTAAAGTTGAACTTCTTCCTTCTTTTCAATTTGATGGTCATGTTTGGGAATATAGTTTATATGTATGGATTTAGATTTTCTAAAAGTTAAAAGTTTTGTAAATTTATCATCTTAATATGTGACACATGTAATCCATCGTTGAGATGGCAAAAAAAAAGATGATGTCAATAATGATGTCATAAGATATATGAAAAATCTAGAATATCCCAAACATTGATCCATAACTTTACATAAAGTCACTTTAGAGTGATTACTAATTAAGTTTTGATGTTCAAAAGCACCTTATTGTGGGTCTTAATTATGCCAATATGTTATTGTATTCTTTTTCTTCCATCTTCCGAGGGATTATGGCATCGAACTTTTAGTTTTCTTTGCCGATAGTATTAGTATATTAAAGAAGTAATTCTATTTCATATAATGTCCACCAGGTTTACTCAAACTATAAAATGCAGCTATTGTTACTGCCAATGGAATTTTGGTGTTATATTATTTAATTTAGTTGCGCAAGCAGAAAGGATTGAAGTTCATTGCAAGCTGTAGAAAATTGGTGCTACAGAGAAGGTACTAATTATCCTTTGAAAATGATGTTTGCCTTCATATTTAGTCTTCTCTACAAGCTTCTTCATCTGGATATTTAACACGATGAAGGAAATTTCTCTTGGGAAATATTAGCCCATTTAAAAACCCTTGTTCAATAAACATAGTGGTACAAAGGGCATTAATCCTAATTAACATTAAGAAAATAAACTGGTACTAAATCTTGGAACACGAACTGACTTGGCGGCACCCCTTAGTCTTTTATGACCTTGCGAAACTATTTTGCCCTTGTGACAACTATTATCGAAATAAGGCATGCTTGACATAGAGTTCATTCGTTGGTATATATGACCAGACAGATTACAGTCAGGAGGGCATCACCTTCCCATGTTACTTGTTTTCTTTCTTTCTTTGTTTCTTTCTTTTTTTTTTTTTTTTTTATGCGATTTACGGGATTGAATGTATTATAAGATGTAGTCGTTCGGTTTTGTAGTGGTAATTTCTTGCTTTTAGTGAAGTAGCAAAGTTAGTTTATGTAATCTGTGTTTGAGCATTTCATAAAATATAGAGGTTAAGCCTCGTAATGCTGATTTTGTTGTCAATTGATTCTTTTTATGTGATTGCAGTGGTGAATGATAGAAACTCAGACGTGACACGGAATGGCTTCATCTATGTAAGTTTATTAAAATGCCAATTTTCTTTTTATTAGTCTTTTTCTTGGGATTTCGTATTTGGACTTGAGTTAGATAGTTTCTACCTTACATACAACCTTATAAGCATCTTTTCGCTTTTTTTTTTTTTTTTTTTTTGGAGTCTTTCAGTTTTCAAGATCATATCTGAGCTTCCACGTAGAGAAACTGCATAAACAATTCTACCAGGCGAGCTGTTTTATCAGTCACATCTTGATAGTTTCGGTTTTAATATGATTTCACCGTAATACTGGCTATTTTATCGTCAAATGTAAGTTCCTACTATAGACGAGGCACATATCCAATTTGTGGAGCTTTTAGACCGTAAAATATCAAAATGAGCTTGATTTTCAGTCTCGCAATGGGCCACTTTTTATGGGCCAGAATTTTTCGCATGTGAGGAAATACGGGACTCATAATATATTAAAATGGATAGATTTAAGTATATTATAACCTAGTGCAGACCGCTTTGATGATGTTTGGCTTGTTTCCAAAGTTGAATTTGTGCGTTTTCTTAGTATAGGGAAAAAAAAATTCAATAATATTAATACATCTTATAAATTGATAAGTATCATATTAAAAAAAATATTTTTTAAAAAGATATCAATTATATTTTTACATATAAAAAATTTATAAATATTTATATATCACTTATGATCTATTTAATGTATTAGTATCATTAAATCATTTCTTTAGGATGAACAAATTTTTTTTTTTTTTTTTCCACTCAGGACAGTTATTTAGTAGTTTTCTGCTGTATTTTATTCCACTTCCTTTATGGTGATTGGGATTATGAGGCATGCAAATCCCCATGTAACAAATTTGACGTTCGGAATCAATAAGTTATATCTTACTTTCTCAAAATTTTACGTCTTTTTACGCTACATGATGCATCAGTTCCATATTATATTATTGAAATGCCCTGCTAGAAGCAGCTTGACTAGCTATCTTATTTATTCTTTCCTTTCGTAATGTATATAGATCTAGGATTCTTATTGCACAAGAGGAGCAAATAAAAAGAATAGTTGGATTCCATAAGATGGGGTCATTCATGTTCACAGTGGTTCAGCTTTGCAATGAATGATATGAAAAGGAGATGAGCTCCTCCTTAAGGCATTTCCTCTGCATTCTCATTGACCTGATATTCACTTGTATTCTTTTAGTGCTAATTATGGATTATTCATTGCAAGTGGCTTTCTGGTGCAAGCAAGGATTATGGCCGTTATATAGAGGCACATTCTATTCGTTTATTGCTTTCTTTTTGAGGCAACAATACATTACCTGTTAATTTTGGTTGCTACCCCAAGCGTCTGCAACTTTTCTTTCTTCTAAGAAAAATTTGATGGTAAGGGGTTAAAAGGTTCTGGCATTGGATAGATAGAGAAGTACATTGACAAGTAAAATAAACTTTAGGATGGTCAAAGGAATGACTATAGAGCATTAATATGAAGAATCAACGCTTAGAATAAGACGACGTAGTATAATTCTTCATTCAATACATTACCTATTATTCTTATCCAGTGCTTGTTGATGCGCCGGTTGCTTGGCCGCTATCATATGCGAATATTTTTACCATTTTCATGTAAAATGTACAATCTGATGTTATATTAATACATTTGCTTCGTTATTTGTAGGTATTGGAAGATGAAAGAGTGCTCACGTGGAATGAGGAAAGTTAAAGATTTTTTTTTTTCCTTATTTTTTATTTGTATTTGATAATTAAGGTTTATACGGAGAAAAAACATATGAAGGCTTATTTGATGATGAAAGTGATTAGTGACAAATTTATAGTGCTTGAATATTTAAACATATTTTCAACGATGGAATTCTATTGTTTCTTTGTCGTTGTGGGTTTTCTTATTTTTCCTCGTTGTATTTAACTGATATGTTGGTTCATTCGCTGATTACATGGAGTAATGGGTATATAATGTAACAAAAGAACTCATTTCCTTTCTTAAATAAATTGTTCTGCGTGGACAATGAATTAGAAAGCATGTAGCATAAACATCTTATTCTATGAATTAGCAACATGGGCAATTTGGCTTTCTATTTTCTTAAAATGAGTATCAATTTATTTTCCTTCTTGGGAGAAATAGAATAAATATTGAACAGAAGTTCTTTTTGTCTCTTAACATACTTGACTATTGAAAACATATCATTAATGATTTACAAAGATTCATATAAGTATGTTAAAAGAATGATAAATTGCAAGCTTATATCAATTTTGATAAAAATGCTCAAACTTGTGGGAAAAGAAAACGCCATATTATGGAACGAAGTTGGGCTATGGTAATTGTGGATATCCTATAATTTGCAGCCAAAAATCAATATTACATCTTGGCTAATTTGATAGCGGATAAGATAGATAATTATTATTTTTTTTTAAATTGAAAAAAAAAAAAATGTCACCTAGTGTATCGATTATATCGTTCCTTCCTATTTAAAAAGAAAAAGAAACTAAGCGGATCGTACGGTAATCTTGTTGTTTGGGATTGCATTACTTCGTCAGTGTTCATCCCTCCAATGTACCATAATTCATGTTTGAATTCAGCATCCATATTAACAAATGAATAATTACGTAGCTTTCGATATCATTGTTAATGTTTCAATAGATATATGGATCATTAAAGTAGTAATAGATAGGAAAACCTCTTTCTGTACCAACCAGAATTTTTCTGTGAAGATATCGTTCCAAGTAGGCATTCCTTCCCAATAGAATCGCCAAAATATTAATGAATTGATTCATTATATATATATATATATATAACGTGTATACACCGTAGATGATAGATTTTATGTGATATGATTAGATAAGAGCATAGGAGTAAAAAGAGATTGGAGATGCATAATAAGCAATCTCGATAGCTACATATATCTGTGACAAGTGAAGCTAGTAGGAGCTAAGTGTAAAAGTCCTCTTTTTCCTCATAAACAATATTGAAGGATGTTTATGGAGATTAATGGTCAATGACGATGATAATATCAGGAGACAAGATTTAATTAGCAACTCTAATGGGTTTATAAAGACAACAAACCCATGATGTATTCTAGTCAATATTTGAACCTGCTTAAAAAGGATAAAACTGCTCCACGTAATTCTGTATTGAACCATATTTCAAAACCATCGGTTTAAAACTCTCTAAATTATATATATATATATAAATAGTTCTAATTCTTTCAATCCTAACACTAAGTAAAAAGTTAACCTAAAGGATAATTAATTGGCTTTGGGTTTAGTCTGTGAATTATATTTTGCAAATTCAAGATCTCTAAAATAAAATAAAAAAAATTATTAAATGAAAGCAATATATATATATATATATGAACCCAGCACATAATATATATACGTTGCATCACTTAATCTCTCTCTCTCTCTTCCCCCACGGACCCATCAAGCATTGCCAACACATTGCAAAAATAATAATAATAATAATATAAAATATATATATATATATATATAATTGGGGGCTAAAACTCCAATTTCATTAATGGAATAGATAAATATAGATAGTGAAAGAAAAGAATTTATGTGCTACAATTCGGTCCTATATAATGAAATAAGCAATCATTTTTATATTATCTCCTATAAGATATTGAAAAAGAGTTTCTTTTGATCATTAGTCTAAGGTTAGTGTTAGGCTCTTTAAGCAAGTGCACAGGTTCTCACTCAGAGTTTAAAAAGGAACTTTTTATTAAGCAATTTAATAATATATATAAAATAAAAGTTACAAATACAATTGTTAAACTCAATATAGTCGTTAATATTATCAACATCACATTTGTATTATCATTTGTTTGCTCCAGGTGGCCGGCTCCTATTTGGATTCGCTTCACATTGGAGTCACAGCTCACAACATTAATTGAGTTTTCAAGGAAAGGAAATGGATGACGGCGGTATTAGTGCTAGAAGACAAAATGCCAATTTCTTAGAAATTTGCATTCCTACAAAACCAAGAAGAGGTAAGGAATCAAAAGCTCGAATTGCAGCCGAATAGCTAGAAGAGACATCATGCCCTTTGTCATCCCCACATCATTGATTATTCTAGCTACTAAATTTGAATCCTAGACATGGACATGACACAATTAGGGCATATAAATCAACGAGGAGTTGCATGTATATAAACCCCAACTAAGATTGCATTATTTATCCATTACGTAAAGGAGAACCTCAATACCCCACAACAGACCGTCAGTAATATAATAACAACTAAAAATGACCACTTCCCAAATAACTCATTTAATCATCGCAATATCGCTTATTTTCACACATATAATAGCGAGTGTTCGAATCGATGCTAAAGATATTTACTATCTCTATAGTTGCAACATCAGCACTACTTACCATCGTCAGGATCCTTTCGATGTTGCCCTCCAAAAAGTTCTCGACGAGGTTGCAAGCAATACGCCACATTACCATAGCGCCTATCATGCCCACTAATTTTCAAAATACTACGGCATACGCGTCCGGATCATGCAGAAGGGAAGTTAATTCTGAACATTGCGAGACTTGCCTTTATGCTGCAGGAAGAATAATATCTCGGAAGGCATGTCCGTTGGGGATTAGCGCTAAAATAAAATTTAGCAAATGTAGAGTTACGTATCAGAATTATCCATTTATTTCGCCTGCCATGTATATGGCCACTTCTTAAAATTATGTGGAGTGGAGACTATTTAGTGTATGAGAAATGAACTAAATGTCCTTGTTGTGCAAATATTGTACGTGGCGGCCGGCTAGCTCTATGCTCTTCATCACTCAAATCAAATAACCTCCGTTGGTTGCCAATAAATAAATAGATAACTTCTCTTGAGTTTGGTTCGACAATAAAGGGATACAAAAGCTTAAACTTATTATTTACTAATTATAGTGACTTTTTATATTTATTATCAATATTATCCTTTACTTATGTTTTCTTTTTTTGTTTTATGTGCTAAAACTTTATAAAAGCTTAAACTTATATTTGTCGTTTTTTTCTTTTCAATTTAATTATGTAGTAAAAAAGAGAACGAACTAAAACGTGAGATTTTTTCTGCTCTTTCATAATTTTATGGGTTTTTATGTTCTTAATGAATCGTATTGCATGATATGATATACAGTGCAAGTATAAGTTTACTAGGTATTCATTGTAAATGTCTTTTTATATTACACACATATATAAATATATATATATATACATATCTATATATATGTGTGTGTTTTTATGTTTTTGAGTAAAGGTCCTTGTGTTCCCATGATGGATATAACTCACTAACATCTCATATGAACTTGAACTAACTTGATATGATATAGAAATATAATACAAGGTTGCTCGCCACTAGTCCATACTTAATGGCTTAGATAAAAGCTTTTCAAGGTCTTGATCCTTAATGAGAAAACATAAGCTCTAGGAAAAGGAAGGATAATGTATAAAATTCTATACCATTAATATTATGACTATCATATGTTATAAGTATTTATACGACCCAATTAAGATAAATTCTAGGTCTACATAAATTACAAAAAGAATTCCTATTAGAAAAAATAAAATGAATAAATTATAAGAGTAGAGTTGTAAACAAATAAAAAGAAATATTCAGGTAGAAATAAGATGGTACGAATGTTAAAAAAAGGGGAATGTATCAACTATCCAATCTATGGTCCCGATGATATTGCTTATTGAGCAAGGTTGATTCTGAGTAAAGTAGGTCAGTTTGACAACTCGGTAGCTCTCTTGTCTAAGGCTTGGGAAGTGTTCATCTAGTAGGTGGCCACTCTTCTAATTGGCCTCGGTTGGTCAGCTCGAAAGTGGAGCTATTTGGCTTCGAATGCGTGTTAGGTTGGTAATATGCAGATTCAGTGCTTGGCCTTAGTGCGATAATAAGTGGTTAGCTCGATAACAGGTCGAACACCTTAAGAGTCTTCTCAATGAGATAAAGAGATGTTGGAGTAGAGACCCTTAGCAGATCGCGATGAAAAATACATTGTTCCTTAAAGTTCAAGTCTCCTTGGAGAGCTCAGTGGACTATATAAGCGAATACTTGAGCTTAAGAGTGAGTTCTTGAGCTCAAGAGCGAGTGATAGATCCATGATCCTTATTAGTTTCAGCATCCCAAAATTTGGAGTAACTCATTACTTTAGCACACAATATATAAAATATATATATTGGTATTGGGTCCTCCTTAACACTCTAGCGACTAGAACCATGTATCCATGTATCTACCTAAATTTATTTGGATCATTTCTAAGTATAACTCCAATCAGGACACTATCAAGCAAGGATCATCAATGTACCACCCCAATTAGTCCTCTCATTTCTTTTGGCCTAGCTAAGTACAAGCAGTATACTTATTATAGTTAAGTTTTCATTAAGTCCATTTATAATCTTGATACTTTGTACGCATAAGTAACAAACAAATCCGTACTTGATTGTAATGTTTGCTTAGAAACTATAAGTCTCAGAACCTGCTCAAAAGAGAAACAAAACACTCACTTAGACCCAACACTAGACTAATGTTGTCCTCAACATAACCACTCAAAAGGCTTAAGAGAACTTAAGAATCACTTAGGTCGTCGACGAACACCATGTAGTTAAAATGATTTGGAAACTAATTTTAGGTGATGATTCTTAATTAGAAGGGCTTAGAAAAGGGTTTAAGGTTGATAGAAAACATCAACAAACTCCCAGAAAAAATGAAGGAAAACTACTACAAGAAATAAGGATCAAGCGTTTGGATGCTAGTATGTCTAGCATTTAGATGCAATGCTCGAAAGAGCATGGCTTCGACCCTGGTGTCCAAATGCTAAGGGGGATAGCATCTGGACGTCAGTTGAAATCTGTAGAATTCTGCAGATTGTATTAATGCAAACAACTCCCATCATTAAAAAAAAAAAAAAAAGCCTACTCCTTAATATAATCCAAACATAAATCAAATTTACCATGCAAACATGCATAGGACATGCGTAGGGATGCCCTAAAGGTTTTTTACCCTCAACCTTATGCGGAATAACAAATTACCTTAATAAGACTTTGCCAAACTCAAAGAAATACTTCTAAACAACTTTACCTTGATGTAATGCACTCTTAGAATCGCTTTTATAGTATGAGATTTGTTGCAGAACACATAAGAAGGACTCGAAAAATTCGTTTTAGGGCTTTCCAATGCCAAAAAGATGAGTTTCCTTAAGAAAAAAAAAAAAACCAAAACCTCATATTAAAAAGGCATTCCTTAGCCTTATCTAGAATTCTCCTAACTAGATCTTACTTGGGCTTATCGTTATCATTTCCTATTGTTAAGGATTGTGCAAAAACCCTAAGGATGCTACCATACGTGTAGGAAAAGAATGGAAAAGGGGTTTTAGGAGGGAAAAAGAACTTATATACCTAAGGTTCGCAGACAACTCTACTACCCAAACTGCCCCTACTTAACCTTTATAATGCCAAACAAGCCCTTTTCAATCAAATACTTTATTTTCTACTCTATCTTATTATTTCCTCTTAATTTATACTTTTATTTTTCCTTGTTTCGGGTTTTACAAAATATAAGTTCAAAAAGAAAATAGAATAAGAAAGTCGAATAAACAGTAGTGTCTTTAATTTAACTTTTGATTGTGTCTCTAATTTTTCTCAAGAGTATAAGTTTGCAAATGAGAATTGTAGATTAATGTCTCTTGAAAATTTGAACTATCTTAGTTATATTCTCTCCTTGTATAACATTTCTTGCTAAACTTTTTCAGAGATCTTTAATATATCTTGAATTATCCATTGGTGGTTGTGTTCCTTGATTTATGGAAGCTATATCTCCTTTTATATTTGAATTTCATTTGAACATTGAACACCAGATTAATAAATAAGCTTGTATTCTTCTATATATCCTTTACTTCAATTTTTAAAACCATAATGATATTCTTTGAAAATTTGAATTCCTTTGTTGATATGAATTCCTAAAGATCAGGGGCATATCTTCAAGGCTTGCAAATCTTGGAATTTAAAATTCAACTTTTGATATTTTCTTGCTACTACTTTGCATATAGATCTTGTAACAAATTCGATCGATTTCAAATTAGTAATTTTTATAAACTCTTCTTTATTTAGTAGTTTGAATTTTTTGTTTCGAAACAAAAAAAAAATTCTATAGCAACCAAAAAGATTCATCCTTATCTTGAACATTAACCATGCATCCAATCTCCATTTTGAGCTTTAGATAAAATTTGATCTGCACTCCCATGAAATCCTCTTTCAATCTTCATAAATAAACATTAAATAACTCAAAAAGTTAGTTAATATTCTAACCAAAATAATTCCAACAAAATCTATCATAAGCTCCTTGTCTAGATAAACTTGTCTTAAAGGTAATTAAATTTATCCTCCTTAATCCCAGTGAATATATATATCCAACTTAATGGAATATGTTAGATATATTACCCAAACATATCCAACGAATGGAGCTAGGCCTTCAATCAATAAAAATCCAAAATAACACTTCAACTATACTATTCAGTTAAAACTTAATTATATCTAAATTCTCTGATTTCATCTCTGAGTTAGTCTTTGAATCTTCAAAACAAACTTAAACAATAACTTAATATTACTTAATATGTTGCACACTTAACACGCTTGTTAAACATCTTTAACTTCTTTTTGTTATCATCAAAACAATGATGATAATAATAAAACATTTCTTAGAAAAATATAGAATCAACACTTGCAAGGTTTTGTTCATGTCATATCAAACATAGCTAAATAATCATATGTCATCAAAATTTTATCATATTCAACATTTCTTTAAGTCCATTGCTTATAATGTTCAAATTTCTTAATTATGATAACAGGTTATATCTACCAATTTGTTTATCAATTTAGTCCAATTATTCAACGTTTTTCCTATTTCTTCTCCCCCCCTTTTGTTATCATCTTGCATTAAAACTCCCTCCAAATATGATATAGTAAAGGAAATAGGGAAAATAATTGGAATGGAAAACATAACACTGATGTTTCATTGCTAAAGAGCTAATTACATTAGATTTTGACTTTAAATTTAACTAACAGACTTAAACATCAAAATATATGAACAAACTTAAAATAGACCTTGAACATGAGCAGACCTTGGATAAAATACATCAAAAACTACAATAACGACCCTAAAGACAAAAGTCACTTCTTTTTTCTCCTTAAGGGAACTTGTCTTAATTCTACCAGAAGAATTAAAAAAGGGTAGAGTTGGATCCTTCCAAGGTGATAGCAAAACATTGGATTGAAGAACTTGAGGTGTGATGTTCTCAAGCTGCGCATCTAAAAAGCAGATAATCCTTATAGTGTTGATGATGGAACATGAGTAGGTGATTGAGTAGTTGAAGTGGTTGGAGATTGTTCAGCTGGAATAAGTAAAGAATTTTCAGGTTGAGAAAGTATAGATTGTTTAAGGTGAATAGATGATAAATTTTCTGATTGTGGAACTTATGTTTCCATAGATTCTAGAACAAGTGGAGGATCTTGTTGAGGTTGAGTAGAGGGTGCAACAAGTGTTATAACAGGTAGTGTTGGTGATTTGATTAGTGATTTAGGGTTATCGGCTTAACTTATTCTCTAAGGCCTTCCTATAACTTTGTTTGTTGCTCATCAATTTCCTTACCCACAATATACTTAACTTCATTTTTTATTATCCTCCTATTAAAGGAAGCCTCACTAAATCTATCTTTAAACTCTACCTTTGAATCATCCTCTAATTCAAACACTTGCCTTTCTTCCTTGATCTTAAACTTACCACCAGTTTTCACTTCATAATCGATCTCACTTTTCTTTTTCCTACCCTTATTAATCTACTTTCCATTTCTTTTCTTACCAACTTTCACTTTTAGCTTTGATTTAGTCTCTGAATCAACCTTTAAATGCACCCCTTCAAATAAGCATCTGAGCAATTTGTTTTTCTTGTGCTTTTCATGCACATAAAATTCCCAGTCATTAGTAAACCAAATCTTATTTTTGACATTTATCCCAATGTGATTAATTTGTACATCTCTAATTGCCTTAATGGGGATTTCTTTCCTAGTCATTTTAAGAACTTCAACTTCTTATATTTAGATAGTTTCATCAATAAATTTCCATATGGTCTTTTCCTCTTAATCATAAAAGCATGTCTTATAATCTAAGATGCCACATCAAGCTTTTTCTTCTTAAGCATGATGATGTGCTTAAGAGCTCAGTTATCACTAGGATTTACTGTAGCACATTTGAACTAGTGGGTCCTTCAAAATATCGAAGAAAATAGAATGAGTCTATCTATGAACTAACAAGAGTTGTTGATGTAAAGTTGCTCGAAAGATATGACCCACCTGCAAACATAATATGACTTGATACTTCACTTGATATGATGCATAAGTTGATATCAAGGTCCTCCCGCCACTAATCCTGAGCTACTCGACTAGATTAGATAAGAGTATAAGAATGGTCTTGGAGAGGATGGTCTTGCAAGAGTAGTATATTCAATGTATATTTGTAATGTAAGATAATCCTAACTTACAAGGAAAAGTGACTATTTATAATAAGTCCCTAAGGCAACCATAAAAACAAGAAAATTACAAAAAGACATACAAAAGAGGAATTCCTAGTATATACGAAAAAGGGTAAAAAGGAAAAGGGAAAAGTAATACAGTATCAAGTGAAATGGATATGTGTTAACGCAACATTGGTTTTGCATATAGATTATCTTATCATCGCAGGTGAGGGGAATCAAGATGTTACAGCATCAAGGTCTTTCAAGACGAGGAAAGGGTGTAACAAGTGTTAGAAGAAAGTACTTAACCCGAGAGGGGTGTCTCATCACTCGACAAGAGTCTCTCGGTAACTGGAGGTTCGATCGCTCGGCTTAAAGCTCTTGACAAGTAAATAGTCGGCATCGGCATAAGAAAGAGAACACAGTAGGGTGTAACCTCCTTGAGTTGTTAAGGAATTCAGCCATCCTCCTTCTACATAGGTTCTCTTGTCATCAGTAGGTTGCTAACAAAGGATTCTTTGAGTGAGGGATTGGAGGCCTTAGAGTCATATGTTAGTAAGAGGGCCAACAATCAATAGCTCATAGGTTCCCTAGGGTTGTTGAAGATTTACCCTTAAATTTTGGTCCTCTTCTTCATTGGATACATAGGGTGTCAAGTCAACCACATTAAAGGTAGTAGATATACTGTGTCCGTCAAGTAGCTCTAGCTTATAGGCATTGTTGTTAATACACTCAAGGATCCTAAAGGGTCCATTTGACCCAGGGGAAAGCTTGTTCGTTCTCTTCTTAAGGAAATGCTCCTTACTCAGGTAGACTCAGACAAGGTCTCCGAGGCTATAAACCACTCCTCTCCTTCCTTAGCTTCCCTATTCCTTCTGTCGGGCTATAGTCCGGTCAGGTATTCGGCAACCTTTTGATGCAACTTCTGGAATTCCTCAGCATGCTACAACCCTAATTGACTTTCCCTTTATACGGTTGGGCCAATAGTTATATCCAAGGGCAAGTGCGAGTTAATTCCATAGATAACCTCGAAAGGTAACCTTGCTGTAGAGTTGTGAATTGATTAGTTGTAAGTAAACTCAATAACAAGTAAGCATAGGTCCCAATTGTGTAAATTCTCCCCCACAGTTGCCTGTAGAAGGTTGTCCACTGTCCTATTTACTACTTCAGTCTGGCCCATTATCTTGTTTACTACTTTGGTCTGGGCGTCTATCTAAAGGTAGCAAGAATTACTGTACATAAGCTTGGTGCCTAGTTTCCTATACAACGTTTTCTAAAAGAAACTCGTAAACTTTAAATTACGATTGAATACAATACTTCTCGGTAGCCTATACAGACATACAATTTCTTGCAAAAAGAGGTTTGTGATAAATAAAGCATCATTAATTCTATGACAGAGAATGAAGTGGCTCATCTCACTGAAATGGTTAACCAAAACCATAATAGAGTCATGTCTTCTCAACATGAGTGACGAGGTTGGCTCTATAGACTAGAATGTCATCAAAATAGACCACGATACATTTGCTAATCAATGTTCTAAGCACATGATTTATTAGCTACATAAATGTACTTGGTGCATTAGTTAGGCTAAACGGCATTACTATCCATTCAAACAGGCTATCCTTTGTTTTGAAGGTCGTCTTTCATTCATCTCCAAGCCTCATTTATATTTGGTGGTAGCCACTTTTTAGATCAATCTTTGAAAAGATGCGGGCACCATGTAACTCATTAAGTATATCATTTAACCGTAGGATCGGGTATTGGTACTCAATAGTAATTTTATTGATAGCACGGCTGTCAATGCACATTCTCTATAACTCATCTTTCTTTGGTACTAGTATAACAGGGACGGCACATAGGCTCATATTCTCTCGGACATACCCATAATCTACCAACTCATCAACTTACTTCTTCAGCTCGGCTATCTACTTAAGATTGAGCCTATAAGCGGGTTAGTTCGATAGGGCTACTCCAGGCTGAAGATTAATGCAATGCTCAATGCCTCTTAAGGTAGTAAACCTTTTAGCATCTCAGTAGGAAATAGATAGGCATATTCTTTTAGTAGAGCTCTCACTTTGGTTAAGCATTTCTCGGCATCTCTCACCTCCAGGAGTCTCCTAACCAGAAGGAGTACATAGTCCTTGGCCTTGACTTCTCAAGCAAACTAACTTCAGGAAATCACCAAAGACTTCTACTATAGAGATTTAGCAATCTTTTCTTAGGCTTTCTGCACTTCTTTAGGACTCATTCGCGTTAATATTATTTTCTTCCCATCCTCTTGGAACATGTAAGTGTTCTTGTACCCATCGTGCAACAACCTCAAATCAAATAGCCATGATTAGCCGAGTAATATGTGAAAAGCATACATCGAAAGGACATCACACAACACCTCAACCCTGTACCTTTCACTGATGGTAATTGGTATTCCATGTAAGCCTCCTTTCTCATTTAGCCAATGAATCTTATACGGATTAGGATGTGGGAAGGTTGGCATGTTGATGGCCTTAACTACTCCTTGAGCTATGACATTGGTGCAACTCCCTTTGTCAATGATCAAGACACATAGCTTGCCATTCACTCGACAATTCGTATGGAAGAGGTTCTCCCTCTACTCATTCTCTTCTACTACGAATGCACTAAGAGACTGTTAAATGACAAAATAGTACTCGGCATTACCCTCAGGAGGTATCTTGGCATCAGGGTCTTGCTGAAACTCTTCCAGTATCAGCTCAACTCCCATCTCTTCCTCTCCTTCTCTCAGACTCTCTACTTTAAATTGGGGCTTGTCTCCTTTTATAGTCATGACTCGGCGATTTAAGCATTGACTAGCTACGTATCCATAACCGAGACATTTAAAGCATTTGATTTCTCGGGTCTTTCTTCCAGAGCTCTAACCTTGGTCTCTTCTAACCTTAGGTTCCTTAGCCTTGCTCTTACCTTAGCCTTCTTTTGATTAGCTCAACACTTGTCTTCAACGTTCTACTTCGGAATTACTTAATGCTCATTCATTCCTTGCTAGCTCGGCACACCACTTATGTTCAACAACATAGGTTGGCTATTTAGCATTCGATTAACCTGGTTTTGCCTCTACCTTTCAACCCTCTATGCTACCTTAATGGCTTCATCTAGAGTCACAAGACTCTATAACTCCATTATGTTATCAATCTTGATCTTAAGCCCAAAAATAAACCTTAAGATATTTCACGTTTTGGGTTTGTCGACATCACACTAAATCATGAGTAACTAAACTCTCGGACATAGTCATCCACTAATCTATTACCTTGTCTCAAGTCTTAGAGATGTCAAAAAGTGTCTCATTCGTAGTGTTCAAGAACGAACTTACTTCTCAGAACTCTCTTCATGTCATTCCATGTTTAGATTCAAGCGAACATTCTGTAGCTTCTTCCACCACATTACTGTATATCTAGAAAATTCCAATGCAACCACTCGAATACAAATAGTATCCTCATAATCATAAAAGTCAAATATCTTTTTGATCTTCTTCTCCCAGTCTAAGTAATCACCAGTACTATCAAACCCATTGAAGCTTAAGATCTATACCTTAAGGTGTTTAGCGCCCCTAAGAGCCCTGAGTTCACACTGGTCAACTTCAACATATCGTTCTTCCTCTTCATACTCCTCTACTTCATCTAATTCTAACCTCCTTCTCACCATTTTCTCGGCATGTCATAGTGGTGCTTGGTTCACAAGAATGAGCTCTAGTGCATGAGGTCCATTCATCTGTCTTCTCGACCTATCTCTCATTTTTTAGCCCTGTTCAACAATCCTCTCTCATTGCCCAATCTCCAAGACTCTCTATATTGAGACGGCTAAATTAGCCATAATAACAGTAAGGTCTTGTATCTGCTCATTAATAGTACATAGTGTTTGTTGGGTAACTCAACTATGTTTATGAGCTTCACTCTCGGCATCGTTAATCTCTCCCTAAACACTAGGATTCGAAATTCTCAAAACAATGCATTAGGAAATACTCTTCACATAAAAAAATCCTTACACACACTAATTCCACATGATCTATAAACTGTAAACTTGCCCCTGTTATTCTAAATGAAAACAGAGTATCATGAATAATAAACTAGTAATCATTATAACCACATAGCTGTCGGTCACAATCTCAAGCTCTGATACCAAGATTATATGATGTGCCTAGGAACTTAGTTATCATTAGGACTTACCATAGTAGATTCAAACTAGTGGGTCCTTCGAAATATCAAAGAAAACAGAATGAGTTTGTCTACGAATTGATAAGAGTAGCTAACATGAAGCTACTTGAAAGATATGACCTACCTACGAACACAACACGACTTAACACTTCACTTAACATGATGCACAAGTTGATGTCAAGATCCACCCGTCACTAATCCTAAGCTACTTGACAAAATTAGATAAAAGTGTATAAGAATGGTCTTGGAGAGGATGGTCTCATAAGAACAATATATTTAATGTATATCTATGCTGTAAGATAATTCTAGCTTATAAGGAAAAGGGACTATTGATAGTAAGTCCTTAGGGCAACTATACAAATAAGGAAATTACAAAAAGGTATACAAAAGAGGAATTCTTAGTACATACAAAAAAGGGTAAAAAGGACAAACGACAAAAGGGAAAAGTAGTATAGTGTTAGGTGAAATGGATAGGTGGCAACACAACATTGATTCTGTATATAGATTCTTTGATTATCGCAGGCAAAGGGAATCAAGATGTTACAGCATCAAGGTCTTCCGAAACGAGGAAAGGGTGCAGTAAGTGTCAAAAGAAAGTAATCGGCCCAAGAGGAGTGTCTCATGACTTGGCAGGAGTCTCTCGGCAATTGGAAGTTCGATCATTTGGCTTAAAGCCTTCGGCAAGCGAATAATTAGCATCGACATAAGAGAGAGAACACAGCAAGGTGTAATCTCCCAAAGTTGTCAAGGAATTCAGCCATCCTCCTTTTGTGTAGGTTCTCTCATCATTGGTAGGTTGCTAAAAGAGGATTCTTTGAGTGAGGGATTAGAGGCCTCAGAGTCATACAGGAGTAAGAGGACTAGTGGTCAGTAGCTCATCACATAAGAAGAATAACCAATGCATCTTCCTTAGATATGCTTGTTATGCTACCTTTTTTATGAAGAATATAGTAGATTACAAGTTTGTGTAACAACCAAACTAAAAACCTGAAATTTAAAATACTTACTTCTTTACCAATCTAGATTTTTTCACCTTGATTGAACTCCTCAAAACTTCCTTCTTACTCTATCTCATCAACTATTTATCATTATTCAACGTACGCAACTTGAAACACTTAATAATATCTTCTCTGGTTATTTTAAGTTCCTATCCTAAAACACTTAACACCCACTTATCTCTTTGTTTTATATCATAATTTTGATAAAACTCAAAAACGAGCTCTCTAAATACAACTTCTACATTGCACACATTTTTGTAACCTAACACATTTAAAAACTCATTCTAGTGAATGCCATTCCTCTTGAAATAATCAAAATAAAAAATACAAGGATCAATATATTGGTTTTGTTTAGCAGTTGAAACATAAATTGCTTTGGGTTTTACCTTTTTCTTGTTAGCCCTAATCTATTCATCTTGAACTCCAATTGATAGACTCTTTTGACTTTACTTCATCCCCTGAATCAGTCTCTCAGCTGACTTTGGAATTAGCCTATGATTCCTCCAAACTAACTTCATCCTCAAAAACTAACTCATGTGATTCCTCCTCAAATGTATCATCCTCTATTTCTGCTATTTGCTCACTTGATGAAATTGAAACCCCTTAAGCTTTCTCCTTTTCCTTTTCTTTTACACCCACTTCAATTTCCTCATGAATAGGGTTAGGGTTTGATGGTTAAGGATTTTCTTGGATGGGGTTTGAGGATTCTTGATTTAGGTTAGGGTTTTCTTACTCGGTACATGGATTTTCTTGATTTGAAGTTGGGTTTTCTTGATTCATAATTACGTTGTTATCCAAATCACTAAGCTCATCAATAAGAGAATGTAGATTCTCTTTCATGCTCTTTAGGTCCTTTCTAGTCTTAAGACCCAAATGTATAGATTTACGATGTACTGTAGATGAGTTTTGTAAACTTTAGAAGGATAGGTATGAGCTTTTGTGAAAGTGTAGTGAGTAAAGGTGAGCTTTAGAGAGATAAAGAAGTTGAATTAAAAGAGAACAAAAAATTAGGTCATGCATTAAGCTATTAGCAAGTAGAAGAGTGAAGTGAGATTAAAGAGAGAATTAGAGAAAAGGACATTAGAAAGAGGAAACAATCACTGGACATGGAGTTATACAAGCAAAACTAAAAGGAAGTGAGAAGTTTAATTTTTGATGTGATTAGCTTGCATGTAGGATAGGTGAAAGGGAAAAAAAATCCTCATTTATTGCTAATAATCGTAAAGTAGGGAGTATTTAACGATTATAGTACTAAATTTTGTTAACTTCCTAATATAACTCAAATAAATATCCCTTGTAATTAATTGTAGTATATTATCCTAGCTACAAGATTTTTAAAACTAAACTACTGTACATTAAAATAACAAATAGAATTAACTAAAATACATAAACACTTATATAAATAAATATTATTAATAAAATATATCCAACATTAACAAGTTTTACATGATCATTATAAACAAACATCAAAGATTATTTTCAAGTAAATAATATAATACATGCAACATCAATTTAATTATCATGATATTATACATATTATTATACATTAGGCTAGTCAACATACAATTTTTATGAAAAATGATTGCACATACCAATTTAATTCCTTATATATTCAAACTTAATTCATAAAAATGTCAACCAACTAATCATCTATGGGAGCAACTTCTATACTAATGTCACTATTGTTAACATGATCCTGGATAAAGTGGTATCTCGCTCTATACGCTTTGACCTAAAATGATGCACACAATTTTTTGTCAAATTAATCGCACTTATTTTGTCACATTTAATAGGAATATTTTTCAAATTTAACACATAATCAGACAATTGCTGTTTGATCCAAAGGATTTGTATACAACAATGGCTAATTGAAATGTACTCAGCTTCAACTATGGATAGGGCAACAAAATTTAGCTTCTTGGAGGACCAAGAAACTAACTTGCCTCCTAAAAACTGACAATTACTTAAGGTACTTTATACAGTCTACATAGTCATCATCTGAGTAACTAACTAAATCAAAATTTTGATTTTTAAGGTACTAGATTCCCAACTTGGCAGTGCAAGATACATACTTGAAAATACGTTTCACAACTGAAAAGTGCGTTTCAGTTGATTTTGACTGGAAATGGGTACAAATGTACACATTGAATAATATATCAAGTCGTAAAGCAGTTAAATACAAAAAAGTTCCAATCAAACTCCTATATAATTTTTTATTAACCTTCTTACTTGTATCATCTAAGTCTAATCTTGTAGAGTGGACATAGGGTAATGGTACCTTTTACATTTTCAAGTCCAAACTTCTTTAGGATCTGTCTTATATAAAGATTCCATCATCTATTACCTTTATTTGAAATTCAAGGTAAAAGTTTAGTTCACCTGTGATGGACATGTCAAACTATGCCTGCATTAGCTTAAAAAACTCCTTGCAATACAATTCATTAGTAGAACCAAAAATAATATCAACATATATCTAGATTACTAATAAATCAGTATCGTAATGTTTCAAGAACAATTTTGTCTCTACTTTTCCTCATTGGAATCCATTCTTAATTAAGAATTCACTAAGTCTCTCATTCTAAGCTTGTAAAGCTTGTTTTAATCCATATAAGGCCTTTCTTAACCTATATATATGATCTTCTTTAAACAGATCCTCAAAACCTAAAGGTTATTCTACATACACTTCTTCATTAATATAACCGTTTAAAAAAAAAAAAAAACAGACTTGCAACGTCCATTTGAAATAATTTAAATCCCTTATAACATGCAAATGCAAGTAAGAGTCTAATAGCTTCTAACCCAACAACTGATGCATAAGTCTCATCGAAGTCAATACCTTCTTCTTGTGAGTAGCCTTTTACTACTAACCTTGCCTTTTTTCTTATGGTTTTGCTATTTTCATCTAACTTGTTCTTAAATACCCATTTAGTACTAATGATGTACTTGTCTTTAAGCCTTGGAACATGAGTCCATACCTGATTTCTTTGAAATTAAGCGAACTCTTCTTGCATGGCACTAATTCAACTATTATCTAACAAGACTTCATCAACAAAGTTAGGTTTAATGTTAGATAATAAAGTAAAATGATTTTCAATACTTGTTTTAACTCTAGAACAAATATTACTGATTATTTGTTTAAGAGGTTGATAGGGTTTAAATCTTATAGGTTTGGAAGGTTTAGATGTTACCTTTGGAGCTTTTGATTTAGCCTCTAAATTAATATAGAATTTTGGCTTTCTTGAGCTTTCAAATTTAGGCTTTCCAAAAGTTTTTGTTTGACCTTGCTATATGTGTTCATCCCTACTTTTTACTTTTAATGTCATCATTAGAATAATCAACTTTAGCCTCATCAACAAATTTCACATTTATGGATTCCTTTACAATTCTTGTTACTTTGTTAAAGGCATGATATGCTTTGTTTATTTGAGGAGTATCCTAATAACATACCTTCATCTGCTCATTCCTTAAATTAACCAAGGTTTAGGAGTTGGTGAAAGACTAAGTGAGTGGTAAAACATTTGGCCACACTAACAAAGGCGGCTCTAAAGACAAAAAAACCTACTACCCATCCTGACCTCATATGACATATACCCCTAAACCTACCTCTAGTAGACATCTATATAGAGGTTCGTGGAAGGGGACTCTTACCCTGTCCAACAAAGATGGGGGGCAATTCTAGTCATAGGAACACAAATAAGTACACTCTCATGACAACTATTACCATAGGACCAATGAATGCTTCCAGTTGAAGAATGCCATTGAGATTGCCATCCAAAAGGGCTACTTCAAGGATTATATTACCAATGCCAATGACCATGTAGAATAACCTCCTTAGAGACAACATATTGAGGAGGCCCATGAGGAAGACATGCAATTTGGGATCCTCATTTTGGTCAGCTAGCCATGGAAGCTTTTGTAACAACCAAGCCTCCAACGGCATCATCAACATCATCGTTGGGGACCTTATCTTAAGAGTCAATCAAGCTCTAGTAATTCAATTAGTACTTCATCTAATGGGCATGTGATGATCGTATGGGAGAAGAGGAGGAGACAAAACACTTCTATCTCCTTTGTGAGCAAAGACCTTGAGGGGGTCGAGACCCATTGATTGCAGTAGGTAAGTGTACATAGTCAAATTATAGTATAGTAAATGGATTTAAGTATGAGTATGGATCTCATAGGGAACCATAAATATTAGAAAACCTAGATTACTTGCAATTTACTATAAATCACCAATTATCTAACTTAACAATTTAAAATAATTTTGATTAACAAGTAAAAATAAATAAAGAACAATAAGTAAGATAAGAATAATAAAATAGATAAGGAAAAAAATGGAATAAATCAAATTAAATAAGATAATGTAAAATAAACTATATTAAATAAACAAGATTAACTAAACAAAATTAGTTAAGTTAAAGGAACACATAATCCATAGTAAACCTTTGTTATTTACTACCTTGTTCAATATAGCTTTCAATCTCAATTACTCATTAGACCATAGAGATGCTTAATATGAACTAACCGAACTCACATCTCCAGTTAATTCCTAACCTAAGTATACTTTACCCAAATCGCTTCTATAATAAAGCATCTTAAGATCACATTAAGTTCTTGGATCTTGTTGTTAGGCTACCCTAATCCAAAGAAATTAAATGCCTAATTACTTAATCTACCTAATTCCTTTTAATTGCATAAGTTTATTTACTATAGGATCTTACAAACCATACAACAAACTTAAACATCAAATTTATAACCAAGGTAAACACTAATTTAATGGCAATATAAATAGTACAATTAGATCACAAAGGCGATATCATTGATTGAATGAAGGAAATGTTGTAATAGAGACTAGAGTTCAATAACTATTTACTGAGAACAATTAAAAATGCAACAAGATAAAACAAAAGGAAGAGAAGATGAGAGGCCCCCAGTATAATTTTACCCTATATGTCTTCTCAAGGGGGTCTCTTCCTCGCAAACCTAAACCTAGACATCTATTTATAAAGACTAGACTTAAGTTTACAAAGAAAACTTATCAAAAATAAAAGATTTAGAAATCATGGAACTACTATGCCGTAGGATTACAGTTGTGGAGTGTGGGCGTGGACTTGCACTTTGTCTAGAAATCTTTGAATTTGATGGAACTTGAGGACGAGAGGTCTATGGCCATGACGTGTACATGTAGTCTTCTCTAGACTTCATTTCTTACTTGAAATTCCTTCACTTCAATTCCTTGATCAATGCATTTCTTCAATAAAGCTCCAAAACCTAATAAAAGTCTTCAAAATTTCATCGAATGCTTCTAAAATCCCTCTAAATGAAATATTAACAAACTAAGCTCCAAATCATTACAAGACTAACTCAATTAATTTACAAAATCATGCAAAATCATCCTAAAATATCTACTTTAAATGAATGCTATAAAATTCCTCTACATATAAGCTTTTGCTTGTCTTCAAGCAAAATGATCATAACATCCAAGCAATAACATTGTAAGGATAAGATCACCAATTTTTCTTCAGAAAAGTACACCCTTGAATTAAGGAGCTTTGTAATTTTTCTTTGAAATTACCCTTTTCTTCTTGACTTGATAATACCCTTAGAGCATTTGAATAATAACACTTTAAGAAGTACTAATCAATCCCGATAATTCAGAGTTAACCTTATCACTTAAACAAAAACTAAATTAGAGATCCAGAAAAACACTAACAATTTAAGAAAAAGTTATAGAAATTTCACTATTCTAACTTAAGAAGAGAGGAATTTTCCTTAAACTAGTTTTATTACGAAAACTCAAATTGAACATATGTTATATCCACTCATCCTCTAATCGTCTCCTCACTCCTTTCAATTTTCATTAGAAGGCTTTTTAGTATGAATTTATTCTTTTATCAAAGTTTATTAGCATTAGGAAAGAATATCGCTCTTCTAAGGGACTAAGGTCGATCCTTACTAAATAGCTACTAAATCGAACATTTTATATTAGTTCTTTACCTTACAAAACTAAAAACGAATGAAAAATAAATTAGGTAGTCAAAAGAGAAAGAGTTAGCATGAATCAATGCAATCATCCAAATAAACTAAGTCTTTAAAAAGAAATGAACTCAATCTTCTTCACCTATCTCCTCTTCCTCCACTATCTCCTTTATACATTCATCTTCTAAGTCCTGGGCAAGTGGAGGTAGGGGATCTTGTGGTGGATCAGAGGCATATCTATAGCTAATTGGGTATGCCTCACTTTGTTTCTAAAAATATTTCTCCTCTTTATCAATTTCCTTGCAACATGTTTAACTCTACGCACAATCTAAAACAAAGACAATCAATTAAATTCAATCTAATGCCATGTTTTTAGAGACATTACTAAGAAGGAATTTGTATGTTTGTCACAATCCAACAATCATAGAATTCTACATTACAACACTAATTTTGTTGGCAACATGGATTTATGAACTACTAAGAACACAAAAATGCAAAGAATTTCTATCCTAGTTCATAATCTCTCCAACTGCAATTTATAGCATGCTAATGGAAATTCTTATTATAATTGAATGCACATACCATCCTAGCAATTCGAGAGTATTTTCACAAATCTAGCATAAACAATATGAGCTCATCATAAATAAGCATCAACATTTAATAGGTTAATCACACTGTCTCCTTCATCTTGCTTCATCATCACAAGAACATGCCGTGTTCCTCCTTTTTTCAAACTTCAAAATCAAAACTTTAGGAGTAATCTTTAGTAATTTTTATATATATAATGATTTCTATCACTTAAACACTTGATAATTACTCCTAAAACTAAAGATTAACACATATGCAAACATCACATTCTTCAATCAAATCTTTACTAGCAATTCAATTCTTACTCAAAATAATCGGTAAATTAACGAATCTAGTTGTAGGGTGAGTTGTACATATCTTTGAATTGAAGATTTCACAAGAAAAATCCATAAAAATCAAAAGGAATGATTGCTTTAAAATGAGAGAAAGTAAGGGTGTATGTCATTTTAGAGAGAGAGTGAGAGTTTAGAATGGAGAGATGGTGAACTACCTGTAATTTTTTCCTTTTTATAATCATGGCATAACTATGGGCAAGAACACAGCTATGATCATGACTATGTTTCTTCCCTTAATACAAACACTTACTTAAGGTTGGATCTTGGGTAAGAATCTCAAGCATAATCCTGGGCATGATTCTCTTACCCTTCTTTTTCTTGCTTCCTCTTGATTTTTGTCTTCAAAGGAACCACAGGCAAGTTCACGATCATAAACTTTAGTTGTGATCCTCTGTGACTCTTGAATCTAAACTTCATCACTCTTCCTTGTTTCTTTACTTGAAATCACTCTTCAAAGGATCAAAGACATAATAGATTGAGTTGTTAGAAATTAGAACTCAATTGAAAAACACTTTAGTTGTAAGAATAACAACTTGTAATGACAATTTTTGTTGAACTTAGAGCATACTCTTTGATTTTGATGAGAAGAAAATCTTTAAATCAATTGAGTTAATTCAAGATTAAGATTAGATGAGCAAATTGAATCACATATAACTTGCAATTTCTTAAGAACACATTAACTCATCACATAAAGAAGGACTTTTGTATGCCTTAGTGTTTTTGTTCTTTGATTATAGGTAAGAGCTTGAAATTGGGAGCAGCATTTGGAAGCTATGCCTTCACTTACTTATCACCCAAATTATCTTGTACTCATTTATTTACTAAATTCTTGTAAACCTTGGTATAGTGCAAAGTGATTTATACTTGCAAATACTTTAAGAGAGTCTATTATACTTGAGATTGAGAGTCATTGTGATTGAGAAACTTGTGTAATCAAGATTAAGTGTAGGCTCTTTAGCCATTGTATTTGAAGTCAATAAAGGTATGTGTGAAGTCCTTGATTAAGGCATTGGGTATTCATAAAGAGTAAAGGTTGGTCCAAACTTCATGTTAAATCAGGACTTGATTCTCACTAACCCTATCTCTTTTTATTTTTGTAATTTATTTGTTGTTTCTTACTCATTGCTTACAGTCGTTTGAATTATCAATCATTTTATTGCAAAACTTGTAAAGAAACTCAATTAACACCCTTACCCCACCCACCCAAAACACCCCTAAGCTTGAGTTCCTATTGTAGTATTTCATTTGGTATTTAGTGATGGTGATATCACTAGCAGGTCTCCTAAGTGAACTCTAAATAGTGCATTAGTTGTGAACGGTAATTGTCCTGCAAAAAGCCCCTCATGGCATGGCCAAAGAGAGCCCTTTAATGCTCAAGTTAGTAAGGAGAGCGAAAGGATAATTGCAAAGAGGTAATAGAAATAGTGGGTTCCTAAGAGAATGGAGAAGAATTGATCCCTCTACCGAAGGATCTTACCCTTATTTGTAGATTAGAGGAGCTGGCTTGTGCAAACATGTAGCAGAAGGATATTGGTCAACATAGAATCCAAGGGGGGCGGCATTACCAGTTACCTAATGGGACAACTTTCCCTTCTTATAGTTAGTAAGCAATGGGGAGAAGGGCCTGTCCTATTGACAGTGGATCGCTACCCTAGTTGAGTGGCAAGACAGTAGATAGTGTAACAAGTAGTCATTCAACATTTAATAAGGAGAGAGAAAGTAGATAGAGGATGAGGAAGGCATTTGACTTGGAGTCCAGTAAGCCCCTCGGTAGAGGTCCTTAGGATAAAGGGAGTGAGCTACCTCCTCTTAAGCATTGGGAATGGAGGCTGGGTGCCCCTAAAGGGAGCTCTCCAAGGGAACCTAAGGCCCGATCTTGAGTAGAGAATGAAATTCAAATTGTTCTAAGGTTATCGCTCAAATAGGACACCTTAGCAAGCTTATGAGGTTCGAGCAAGCCCGAGGTAGGCATCTAAGCAGAGCACCTTGATGGGTTAAGGCCTTCAATGCATCAGTAGTGGGAGACAACCATCAACATTTGCCCTCCTACCCACTACTCTCTTTGGTGCTTAGGCAACAAGGAGAGTACTTGTGATTGGGGTCGAAAAGGTCAAAACCTTCATTTCTTTGGCAGTAATCAAGCAATGAGGAGCCATTAGCATCATAGGCATGCTTTTGGAAGTGATGGTTGATGCAACCGTTGGTGGTTGCCTTTTCCCATGCTTAATCTTTTCCAAAGCACAATATTTTCCCATGTACAATAGCGGTGCCTTGGGGCAAATGTACAATACGTGTTTATCATTAATTACATTAGGAAACTGCGTCTTAGAGTAATGATTGGCATTAATATCATCCTTTCACTGTCATACTCCCCTAGCTATTGGATGGGCTAGTGGTTAGCACGTGGATGGATTAAATCTTATTCCCTTTTACAAAAGGGGGTAGGGGTGGGGAGCTATGGGGACCATTCTTCCCCCCCTAACCCCCTAGGGCAAATTTGAACTTTGCTTCATTTATTGTCTTAAATCCTTGACATAGTCCCCCTTGCCCTCCCTCCCTCCACATCATCATAGAGTTTGTAACACATAAGTGAGTCTCAAATGAGCATACTAAGTAGGAGAACATTTAAATTAGGGCTCTACCCCACTAGTAGGCCCTATGAACATTGATTAAGGGGTGTAAGGGATTGCTCAGCGACTGGAGGTAGCTCCTCAACATTAACTAGGGAGTGTACGAGGATTAGTTCCCCACCCCCTCGTCATTACTCCATTATCCTTACCACATCGCCAGGTGCCTACATCATTGGTGTCCAAGTCCCAAACTGTATGTTTAAGCAATTCCTAATATTAACAATGTTTCTAAACCTAAGAGGAGGAAACTTTAGTAGCTCGAGGATTCTCAACCTTCATTAGCTAAAGAACTCATGGGAGGCCATGCTAGGCTTCGAGAGCATGGCGAGTTATATAAGTTTGCATGCTTTTTTGACCTTGCAATGGCTGTCCTTGCAAACTTTAAGTACTCAGGTGGCTTCCATGGGCTTCCTATTAGTTTCTGGCTTCATATTCCAAGAGGCTGAGTGATCCTTAGTCGGTTTTGAGTGTAAGAAGACTTCCTCTTAGGATTGCTATGGTTACATGTGTACGTAGTGATGATAATGGTAGAAGAGGTATAACAACCGTGATTCTCTAAAGCCTGCGGTCATTTCCTCGGGGTGCCTCAAGCTAGGCATGACTTGTCAAGGCAAGTAGAGAGCTAAGTCAAATTTATGAGTTGACTACCTTCGAATGGGGGGCCTCACTTTTTACTAGCTTAAGATTATGCTCAAACTGGGTTAGGAAAACCACCCTATGAATGGAGTTGAAGTTATGAGCTCAAAGATATGTGTCTACTGCCGAATAGTAGAATAAGAGGAGCCTCAAGCCAATTGGATGTATTTTGTATTGTTCTTTACTATATTTACTCATATTTGGGGCTGGTATGCAGCCCTTAAGCCTTGTAACGATCCTTTGAATCAATAAAAGTTATTTCTTATATGCTAGTGAAATGATGCTTATCATGGTTTGGCTATCCTATATAAGGACCCAAAGATCAATCATTTCTTATTCTTACTACTATATTGCTGGAATTCTCATAGAGCTTCTTCTCTTTCAATTCAACAACTTTCGTTCCTTTCTTTTCTTTTCCTTTCTCTTGTTCTAAACCTATGAGGATGGTGGGTTAATCATAGCAATCAAAGAACAATCGACTTCCAAGTGAGGCCTAGGTAAATACTAGCCATAGGGACAAGCCTATCCTTACTATCCCCCAACAGAAGGCGATAGCAAAAGACAATGGCATAGATAAAAGCTATACTTCCATATGAGGAGACTCTTTATAAAGGTATGGCCTTAATGTGGGTATTTGCCTAAGAAGGAGGAGGTAGTTAAACCTTTTTTGTCGATTACTAAGGGTAATGACATTGTTACTAAGGTAAGGTACGGCTATAGGAGGATCAATGGCTAAGAGTTTATTTTGAGGTGCGTCGTAATGTTGATGCTTAGAAGGTTTTTGTGCCTGAGGATGGTACGTGGGCTTATGATTATGGTGATGATGACCGCTCATTCTACATATTGGAAGGTGATGATGATGCCTTTTACCGAATTCTAATTAGAAGTGTTTAAGTATTTCTAGGTATGTCCAAGCTCTCTCCATTCGAACAAATGGTAAACATTAGTGGCTTTCAAAACTATGTTTATCTTTCACATACGAAGACCCACTTCTTGGTCGTTTTGGTATTTCTTCCATTTGAAGGGGAATCTTGGCGGCTAGGTATATTGCTTAAACTAGGGGTCTTCAACAAAGCTGTTTTATGGGTAGAATAGTAAGATTGATGAATGGAGGTTCTGGTTCTTCATCATGACGTCACCTTATGACTTGGATTTCCTTATGAAGTGGATAAGGCCAATCTACACCAAGCTCATTACCTATCTAAAAGAAGAATACAAGGAGGCTAAGGAGTGGATCCTTGATATTGATTGGTGGAAAGGGTTGGGTATTAATGTTATAGAGATAGCAGAGATATATTTAAAGGGTGAAATGTTGCATGCTTAGGAGATAGGTATGGGTGTTGCTGTAGTTGAGGAGGGTAGCCAAGATTACATTGTCACCGGTCATTGATAGGGAAGCTAAGGGGCTACTCTTCCCAACAGGTATGTTATTTTTGTTTCTATTTTGACTACTAAGTGTTCAGCAAATGTTGCAAGTCTAAGCAGATAGGCATCAGCAAAAGGTGAAGAGGCTAGAAGAGGGTGATGAGACTGTCCCTAATGCTACTAATGACACTGTCATTAAGGCTACACCTATTGTGAAGTAGAGGAAGAAGGTTTTAGTTACTTAAGCGAAGTCAAAAAGGGTTGTGATTAAAGGCTCGAAAGGTGTCTCAACGAGTGTTCCTTTGAATGGTAGTACATAGTAAGCAGATGTTGGTAGTATGGGTCCTATAGGTACGCCAACACAAGGGGAGCATAAATGAGATGGCATTCATAAGCTAGATGATGTTATCAAAGGCTTGTGTAAGTAGAGGGTGCCCAAGCAAGGCGTGAAACAGGTTAATACTAGGGGAGTCTTGGAGCAAGTGTTGCATAAGTACGTCGCACCTACTAAAGTGGTGTTGGGAAGACATGTTCCTAATTGAAGTAGTACTCGTTTGAGAGATAAGGCAATTGAGGGAGAGCCTGGGATAGATGTGGAGAAGTAATCTAGGTTATAAAGAGGCTTGGGCAGTAATGGAGCTAGTGATGTTGTGCAGGATCTGTTTCTTTTAGTATTGCATTGGGAAGCTAAGATAGGTAGCTTAATTTAGATGTATGATAAGGTTTGCATTGTTAGAGAGCAACCATTGAAGAGGAACCATGCCTTGTGGATGCAAGACAGGATGAAGATCAACCTTGCCAACTCTAGTGCTTTAGTGGTAATTATTAGTGAGCGGGGTAGGGCATGATGATAATTGGGCTAGAAAGTATGAACAATATCATAAGCAATTGCATTCATCTTTTGACAAGTATATCAATACACAACTTAGTCATATGATTTACATAAAGTAGGGTTAAGGTTGTTTGCATTCCATGTTCTTGGGATAGGCTTTTTATTCAATGTTTCGATTTGGTATGCACTGCCACCTACATCTTCTGTAACCCATACTAGGTCCTCCTAGTTGGGTACCAATTTTCCCTACCTTTCTTAAGACCTAGTAGCCTTGGGTTTTTTACAAACAAGGTCACTTATTTAGAAGACCTTAGGCTTTACCCTCTTGTTATAGTATCTGGCTATGCGTTGTTGATATGTGGCTACTTGGTGTAATGATCTCACTTCCACTAATATCACACACAAATAAGAATTTGTCCCATTTTAAAACAGTGGAATACTATACTATCAATTGGCTTGCTTACAAATAAAAATAATTAAATTTTAATGGAAACTACAAACTAACTGTAAGCCTGTCGATCTATTGATAGTACAAGGAGAGTAACCAAGGTCATATTTTATGGTGAAGAAAATAATAGAATTTAGAAAGATAACTCAGTACTAAATTCTATTATTTCTAACCAATTCAGCAATTTCAAAGGAAAGAACATGCAAATTATCTAAAATAAAAGGAAAAACTATAATGGAATTGAGTGTAGATTTTAGCAATTTCTTAGTATTAGGATATAGATTTCTCTATATAAGGATGTATGAATAACAAGTTGGCAATCGTCTTTGATTATTGTAGCCATGCTATTAAAGTATTTATAATAGTTTAAACATGGATTTTACTCACACTCATAGAATTTATCCTACTTTCATTTCATAAATTCTATCATGTAACATAAGCATTGTGTTATCAATCTCTCATCTACACTATAGCTAGTTATTTAAGTCCTATCACTACTTAAATAATTATGTTAGAATTGATTTCTTATCCTAACTAATTTTAGCTCAAGGTGAGTACAAGAATTTGAGCCCTAATTCTCAAGAATTAGCCATTCAAATTAAGAATTTTAGGTTCTATTCAAGGTTTTCGAATCCTATTACGATATCTAGATTTTATTAGGATAATAAGGGAGAAGGCCCAACATATGGGAATTGCTACTTAGCTTGACATTAACCCAACACTCGAGTTATACCTAATTATACCATGGAACTAAGTGAAATTCTAAGTTTACACTATCACAATATAAGAACATCAATAGCCATAACTACTTCATCACATTCATACACTACCAATAAGCATAATAAGCACCATTCATCACATTCATGGAGGATAAGCATTCAACACATAATACGTATGAACATGAAAATAAACATTGCATTAAACATGGATAAAGTATGAGAAATATTACAAACCGAGCTCCTTAACCTCAACAATGAAGTTCCTTAAGATTTCCCAACAATCTTTATGAATGCAATAGAAATATACAAACCCAAACCTTGAAAAAAGCTAAAATATACTAAAAGTCTATGCTATAATCATGAAAATACAACAAAATTCCATAGAAATCATAAAACTACCCTAAAAGTAACCTAAGACAGCTTAAGGTCAAGTTAGTAGTGGAAACTAGAACCTTAAACCCTAGAAAATGCAAAGAAAAATTTGTAAAAAATGAAGAAGAAGAAGTTTTTATATTAAGACACTACCGTCATGATGGTAGATCATGATAGTAACTAAGACTACCATCATGACGGTAGATAGGTATCATCCATAGCTCCTCTTCTTTCTATAATGAAATAGTGCATTTTTACTTTAGGGGTCCTATATACCGTCATGATGGTAATTGGGACTACCATCATGACAATGTAGTCCACTCCTTGTAATACTTTCATGCATTCTATTTTGGATACCAACACATGTACCAGTTTGATGGTTGCTCAAGCTAGCTCTTCAAATCACTTACCGTCATGATGGTAACTAGGAATACCATTAAGCTAATAGTTCTAGCTCCATGTTTTCTGCTTTTTCTTGATTTCCGGCTTCTTGAATGGGGTTACCATTTTATAGCCCTTGGACCTGCAAGATCAAACACAAAATCTTAAATTCTTTAAATGTATACTACTTTTGAGCACTAAAAACAGAAAGAGTATGAATACACATGTGTTGAGAAATTACATGTGATTTTAATGAAAATCCATACACTTTGACTCAAAAATCTATTGAATCACATATAATTGTTGGAGAAATCTTTTAGATACGTTTGTGGTTTCATACACTTATCACCATTCAAGCCTTTGTCGCATCCTTAACTTTGTTAATGGTGTCCAGGCTAGCTTGGAGAGTTATCTTATTGACGCCAATGTCGAAGTGTTGGGTTTTGCTTATAGGGAGTTTAAGCTTAATGGGAAGCATTGCTTCATATCTAAATTCGAGGTCGAAGAGAGTCTCACCCTAGTCTTTAGATGCATGGTTCAATATCCTTAATAGATGATGGGAAGTTGGTTGGCTCACTAGCTACCTTCTTGGTCAACTCTCTTCTTCAAGCTTTTAAGGATGATCTTGTTGATCGCCTTGACTTGCTCGGTGGTTTAAAGGAAGGTAATAGAGGTATGCCGGAGTTGGATGTGATGTTGGTTACAAAATTCCCAAAATCACACACTGTTGAATTGTCTACCATTATCGGTGATGAGGGTATAGGGGACTTTGAATCTAGTGAAGATGTTCCATAGAATGAAACCCTCAGCTACTTGTGTTGTAATACTAATGATGGCCTACACTTCAACCCATTTGGTGAAGTAGTCTACAACTACCCACGATAAACTGTTACCACTTGAAGCCTTCGAGAAAGTCCCTAGGAGATTGAGTCCCTACTAGGGAAATGGCTATAGGCTAGTCTTATGGTGAAGTTCTAAGCTAGATGTTGGGTTGATGGGTATGTTCTTTTAGCAGGCTTGGCATTATCGAAATAAGGCGTTGGCATCCTCTTTCATGGTTAGCTAGTAATACCTAAAGCGAAGGGCTCGAATGTACAAGGCTTACGCTTGGATGTAATTGCTATAGATGCTAGTGTAGAGTGCTTCATCTTTAGTCAAGCATTGAAGGAGGGGTAAGCTATGTCCACACTTATAGAGGACGTCATCTATGATAATGTAGTTGGCGATACTATATGTGAGCTTCTTAACCTCATTTTTGTCTTCATGTAAGGTGTTGATTTTTGAAGTAGTCGCGATGAGGGCTAGCCAAGGTGGTGCTAATTTCAAGGACCTAGTGGGGAGGACATATCGATGGTGCACTAAGGCATAAACTGGAGGAAGACCTACCTGTTGGCTTCGTAAGGCAAGAGTAGGAGTACGAAAATGAGATTAGAGAGCCTATCTACCTCTGGAGTTCTCTACTTGATGTATCTTGGTGATTATCCATGAGGAAATGTTTAAGGCCAACTCTCACACCATCTACAAGTATGTCACCATACTTTCCCCCTTCATTTCATATTCCCCTTTAACCTGTTGAACTACTAACATGGAGCCCGAGTATATGTTTAGCTTTTCGATGCCTACATTTACTACGATTCGTCATCCCACTATAAGGGCTTTATATTTGGCTTTGTTATTACTCTCTTAGAATTTGAACTTGAGAGCATATAGAATTTTGGTGCCATAACGACCTTACAAGACTATTCCCGCCTTACTCTCCCCACCTTAATCGCCTCTAGTAAAGGATCCATCCATGTGTAAGGTCCATTTTAGGGTGTTGATGTGAGTAGAGGGTTTGTCTTCGCCGATATATTTAGTGACAAAATCTACGAGCACTTGTGCTTTTATGGCCTAATAGGTGCGAAACTAGATGCCATGAAGGTTAAGCTCTAAGGAGTACTTAACCATATGTCTTAATGTGTCGGGTTTCTATAGAAGGGTCCTTATGGGCTGGTCTGTGAGGACAATGATAAGGTATACCCGGAAGTATGGTCAGAGTTTTTGAGTAGTAATAACTATGGCGAGGGTGAACTTCTCAATTTAGGTGTACTTAACCACCATGCCTTGAAGTATGTAGATGACATAGTAAACTAGTTTGTGCTCTTATCCTTCTACTCGAATAAGTACCAAGGAGAGAGCTCTTTGTAGGGGATAGGTTTAGAGAGTATGGGTAGGTTATAGAGGAAATATTTCAATTTACCAAAAGTGGCTTCTCATTTGGGCGTCCATTAGAGTTTTGATGGGTTCCTTAGGACTTTAAAGAACTCAAAGCACTTGTCAACCTTCGTGAGAGGAAACAATTTAGGGCAACTATTCTACTAATGAGGTGTTGGATATCATTGATATTCTATGAGGCCTTTATGTCCTTGATCAGTTGGATCTTGTCTTGATCAATTGGATCTTGTCAAGGTTAACTTTTATGCCTTTTTTTGTGACCTTATAGCAAAGGAAGTAACTGGATCCTACCCTGAAGACACACTTCTAAGGGTTAAGCTTCATCCAGTATTTCCTCAATGTGTCGAAGGTCTCATAGAGGTCAACAATGTGGTCAGCCTTAGTCTTGCTCTTAACAATCATGTCATCAATGTAGACTTTAACGTTCCTTCAAAGTTGTGGCTTAAAGACTGTAGTTACTAAATGTTGGTAAGTGGCTCCAACATGATCAAACTTGAAGGGCATGACTTTGTAGTAATATGTTTTGAAATTCGTTACAAAGAAAAGTGTAGACTTAGTCCTTAAGGGCCATGTAAATTTGGTTGTAGCCAAAGTAGGCACCCATAAAACTTAACCTGGCATAGCCTAAGGTAGAGTCAATGAGTTGGTTGATCTACAAGAGGGGGAAGCAATCATTGGGGCATGCTTTATTTAGATCATTGTAATCACCGTACATTCTCCATTTGGTATTTGCTTTCTTTACAAGGATGGTATTGGTGAGCTAAGTAAGGCATCTTTATTCTCTAATGAGGCCGACCTTCAAGAGCTTCTGTACTTCTTGCTTTATGGTAGCTTGTCATTCTAGTGCAAAGTGTTTTCTATTCTGTTTAACTGGTCGAACACGTGGGTTAACCCTCAAGTGGTGTATGGCCTTAGGGATGTTGATTATCCCGAGCATCTCATTTGGGGACGTCGTGAAGACATCTGAGTTGGTGCATAAAAATGTTGCTATTTCTTCCTTTCCTTTAAGGGAAAGGGAGGTCTCTATCTATATGGACTGGTCAGGTCGATCATCATATTGGATGATCTCAGTCTATTCTTCCAATTCATGTCATAGGGTTGGCATAGTGTTTGGGGAAGATTCAATGTGCTTGATTTAATTGTGTAAGATGCTGTCGAGAAACAATGTGTAGGATAGCGTTTGATTTCCATACGCAATGCCTATTCCTGTAGGCTTGGGGAACTTCATTAGAAGGCATCTTTGGCTTATGAAGGCATCTCTAGTTGATGTAAGCATCAAATTTGTTGAGGCTAAGGCACCTAAGGATGGTGCTATATGGGACCAATGGTTAATGACCACAAAGTCAATGAGCTAGGAGGTAATATGGTTGTCATTACTTAATCTGATAGGAAGCATGATGAGTCCTTTGGGGAGGACCATTTTGCCTCTGAATCCTACTAGGCTCTGCTTGTACTGACAAAGTTGTTCATTGAGTTGGTCTTTCATTTTTTCATAAGCTGAGAAGAGCAATATATCAACCAAGTTACTGTTGTCCACAAATGTTTTAAGGACTTCAAAGTATCTTATCTTAACATTGATCACCTAGGGGTCAATGTGAGGATATTTGACAATCGTTCTATCTTCCTTAATGAAAAATATGGTTATGTCGATCTTTGGTTTCTTTGTTCGAATTGAGAGTATCTTGTGTTGCGACTAAGTAGAGCGATCCTAGTTTGATAAACCTAGTCCACCAGTGATTGTCTATACTTACCCCTAACAACCCCTATGTTCCATGTTTTCTAGCTGGTTCTGCTACGTTGGTTGTGGTTATTGCTATGGCTCTTGGCTACAAAGTTGTTGAGCAGGTCAAGGATTGTTTGGTTTATTGGAGATGAGGTGTTTGATGTAGCCTTTGCATATGAGGTCTTCGACCGCATACTTGAGGTACCTACACTCATCAGTGTTGTGACCTCATGCCCTATGGTAATCACAAAATTTGCTCGAAGTATAAGCCTTGGGTGTTTCTCTAATCATTGGTGCATAGGGTAGGTGTTTGCACACTTTATAGTAAACTTCACCTAGAAGACGAGTTAGTAGGGTAAAGGTAAGAAAATCCACAAACTTTTGTTTTTACTAGCGTACTACATTATAGGTTGCTCTCAAGACTAGCTCAGATGGCATCCTCGTGTACTACGTAGTGCTCAATGATGGTCATGAATTCCTCAAAGGTATTTAGTCAATGTAAGGCTATTGCTTTGAAGAGCTTGCTGTTTGGATCTAATCTGTAATTGAATGCTTGGAGCATTGTTCCAAATTCTACTTTAGGGATGAGCAATTTGGTGTAGTTAAAGTGCTCAAGGTATGCTCGCAGTGTTTCATTTGAGTGTTGCCGTACATTATATAAGGTGGATGAATCTTTGCACGATACTTTGCTACTCAAAAATTGTTGTTGGAATTGATTAGCCAGACTATCGAAGGAGTAAATACAACTTCCTAGAAGTTGGTTGAACCAAACCAGTATAGCCTTAGTTAATGTGTTAGGGAACACCTTGTACATTATCGTGTTTAAGAAGTTGTGAAGACTCATTATTGAGTAGAAATGTGCTAAGTAGTCATCTGGGTCGCTTGTCCCATTGTAGTTGTTCAAATAGGGGAAGCGCACCCCCTGCAGGAGGGTTTCTTCAAGGATATCCATAGTAAAAAGGCTTCTACTTACAACTACATCAGATTGTTTGGCAAAAGATTCGAGGCATTTTTGCTTGCGTAAGCTAAAAGCGAGTTAGATGTGTTCATCAAGCTTATGATCACTCATGTCATCGAGATGTCTTAGTAAACACTCTAGAGATGGGTTTCTCTTGATTCTACTCATACCTGAGTGGGTACCTTAGTGATGCGACTTACGTGATTAGTGTTTAGTTGGTCATATAAGTCTGATGGTAGATGATGTTCACCTTAGACACCATCGTGTAAGCACACAAGGTTTGGAGATGGGGTAGGTGAGCACTTGAGGTGCCTATTATGTTAACTCAAAGAGTTGGTTGTTATGACCTCAAGGCCGACTTTATCATTAGGATTGATTTTTTCCTTTAATTTTTAAGTTGCAGCCTGTTGTTATCTTAATTTAGCATTTTCTTAGAGGACTTTTATGTTAGTTTCCATGAGTTATTGTAACATTGCTTTGACTTATTCCATATTTGATAGTTATGTATCCATCTAGGGAAGTGGTGGATCTATGTTTTGGTGATTGTCACATTAGGGAATGACGGATGATGGTTTGTATTTTTGCTTTTGACCATGTTTGTAAGTTCACAAGAATGGTGATGGTGATACCACAAATAGGTCTCTTAATAAACTACGTATGGTTTGCCAGTTGTAAATGACAATGGACTTACAGAAAGCCCCGCATAACATAGCTAAAGAGGGCCTTTTGATGCTTAAGTTAGCTGAATGAAATTATAATTGCAAAGTGGTAGTGGAAATAATGAGTTCCCAAGAGAATGGAGAAGAATCAATCCCTTTACTTGAGGATCATACCCTTATTTATAGATTAGGGGAGCTAGCTTATGTGGATACATAGTAGAAGGATATTGGTTAACGTAGAATTCAAGGGGGGCATCATTGCTAATTAACCAATGGGACAACTTTCCCTTCTTCTTGTTAATAGGCATTAGGAAGATGGGCCTATCCCATCAATAATGGGTAGTTACCCTAGTTTAGCGGCTAGATAATAAGTTGTACGATAGGCAATTGTTTAGCATTTAATGAGGAGAGAGAAAATGGACAAAGGGTAAGGAAGGCATTGGGCTCAGAGTCTAGTTAGCCTTTCAGTAGAGGTCATTAGGATAAGGGGGGCGAGCTTCCTCTTCTTGAGTGCCAACAATAAAAGCTGGGTGCCCCTATAGGGATTACTCCTAGGGTACTCGAAGCTCGGTCTAAGTAAAGAACAAAATTCAAACTCTTCGAGGTTATCACTCAATTAGACACCTTGGTAGGCTAGCAAGGTCCGAGCCAACCTAAGGTAGGCGTCCAAGCCAAGCACCCTAATGGGCTTAAGCCTTCGGAGTCTCAGTGGTAGGAGATGACTATCAACAGTATCAGAGCAAGGTCTTTATATTTTGATTACTTAATTGTATCACAGAGTAAAGATTATTAAATGCACTAAGATTCATGGAAGGACAAGCAATTAATAGGTCACCACTTCTAAATAGTGGAAACTACCCTTATTAGAAGTGTAAAATGAAAATCTTCATTGACGCACGAAATTGCTACAAGTATATTGCATTGTACTATGAGTGAAAATGATTTTAATAGAACATATACATGCATAAATGCTGAAGTAATATGAGATGGGTCACAATGTACATATAAAGGAACATTTAGTGTTAGAGACCTTAAAATAAGTCTATTGTGTAATGAATTTGAAAATTTCAAAATGCTTCTTAATGAGACAATTGATGAGACGCACAAGAGATTCATTAAAATCATAAATCTATTAGTGGTGCTTGGAAAGAAATTTTCTAACTTGGAAATTAATTCCAAAATTGTTAGGTCTCTTCTAAAGGAATAGGAAGCAAAGAGGATTGCTATTAAGAGAGTGCATATTATAGAAGAATTATCAAAGGAGTAACTTCTTAGAACTCTCGAGATGCATAAGATGATCAAGAGGCATGGAGAGGAATCTAGAAAGAAAGCCATCACTGTCAAGGCAATCGAAATGCATATAAGTGATGATGAGGATGATGATGATGATAATGAAATGGTATCAATGGTTAGAAAATTCAAAAAGTTCATGAAGTTTAATAAAAAAATTGAAGAAGGACAAAGTTTATGGTAGAAATACATAAAAAACCATAAAGGAGAAGAAGGAAGTGATAAAATGCTATAATTGCCACTAACCAAGACACATTATAGACTATTGCCCACTTCTCAAGAAAGGCAATAAAGCGTCAAGAAAGATAGCTATGGTGGCCACAGGGAGTGATGCTGACTTAAGCAATTTGGATAAGGAACTTTGCCTTATAGCCTTAGATGATGAGGGATGCTCTACATCTTAATCTTCCTATGATGAGTTGAAGAACATGTATGATGATTTGCTAAAAGAATTTGTTAAAATGCAAGAGAAGAATAAGATCCTTAAGCAAATGATGAATGAAATATGAAATGAATTTGATGTATTCAAGCACGAGTACAATAAGGTAAATTATGAAAATGACAACTTAGAAGAAGAAAATAAACATTTAAAACTAGAAAATGAAAAGTTGAAGGTTAGGCATGAAAATCTAAATAAGGAAAATGAAAGTTGAGCAAGAGGAATGAGAAAATCACTAATGAGAATACAAAGCTAACAAAGGAAAATGAAGAAGTGAAATAAAAGATCAATGCAATTGAAAATGAGGATGGATATATAGATAAATTATCTAAGCTAGAAATTGAGAATAATGTTTTGAAATCTAGCTTAGATGATGCAAGGTAAATTGTAGCCAAATTTGTTAAGGGTGAAAAAAATTTGGAAAAGGTCTTGGGGCAACAAAGAATTAGTTTTGAAAAAACTAGAGTTTGCTATAGTAGAAATAATATTTACAAATCTTACAAAAGCTACTTTGTTAAAGCAATTAATAAGACTTGTACGCAACTTGAGTCATAAAGGTAAAATGGTTTAGGTCCCTAAGGCGTATAGTTATATTGTTACAACTAACTCAAAAGGACCAAAACTCAAGTAGGTATCAAAAGTTTAAATTTCCTACTTTTGTAAGAACCTTTAAAAAGGAACAATAAATGGATCTTAGATGGTAGATACTCTAGACATATGACAGGAGATGCTACCAAGTTTACAACATTAACCTTAAAAGATAAAGGGAATATCAGCTTTGGAGATAACGGAAATCAACTGTCTTAGGTGAAGGTAACATTCACATTAACAATGATCTTACAATTAGGAATGTCTTACTTATTGATAACTTGAAACATAATTTGCTTAGTATTAGTCAATTATGTGATGGTAGATGTAAAGTTACATTCATAACAAATAAGGGTATCATTGAAAGAATTGTCAATGATTAAAGTATTTTTTAAGGGTACAGACAAGGAAACCTTTACAAAATTAATTTTGATAATTTTTCTAATTACAATGAAACTTGTCTATTCGTCCAAAACAATAATAATTGGTTATGGCATAGAAGATTAGGGCATGCTAGCATGAAAGTTGTTTCGAAACTTGTTAAAAAGGATCTTGTAAAGGGTTTACCAAAAATCAATTTTCAAAAAGACAAGATATGCCAAGCATGTTAACAAAGAAAGAAAACTAAAAGTTCTTTCAAATCAAAAGATGCTATCTTGTCTTCTAAGCCACTACAACTATTACATTTGGACTTGTTTAGTCTTTTATAAACTTTAAGTTAGGGTGAGAAAGGATATACTTTGGTCATTGTTGATAATTTCTCTAGATATACATAGACCATCTTCATTGCAAGTAAGGACAAATCATATCATGTATTCTTGAAATATTATAAGAAGATTCAAAATGGAAAAGGTTTTTCAATTGTCTCTATAAGGAGTGATCATAGGGAAGAATTCAAAAATAATGGAATGGAAGAGTTTTATAATAAAAATGGTATAGAATCCACCTTTTCGGCACCTAGTACTCCATAAGAAAATGGAGTTGCCAAAAGAAAAAATAGGACTCTCATAAAAATAGCAAGAACAATGCTTTCTGAAAACAAGTTACCTAAATATTTTTTAGCTGAAATGGTGAATATCGTACGTTATATATTAAATCATGTTTTTATATGGCTTAGCTTAAAGAAAACCCCCTATAAGCTTTAGAGAGGTAAAAGACCTAACATTTCATATTTTCATTCTTTTGATACCAAGTATTATGTGCTTAATAATGGTAAGAAATAATTAGGTAAGTTTGATTGTAAATCGGATTAGACTATTTTCCTTAGATATTCTTCGACAAATAAGGAATATAAGGTTTTTAACAAAAGAACTTTAGTTGTCGAAGAGAATAAAGTCACTAGAAATACCAAAACTTTCATATTTTTTTTTTTTTATTTTAGCACCTAATCTTTCAACATATTCATTTTAGTACTCTAATATTTTAAATGAGACAAATTAGTAACTTTGTTATAATTGTCATTATAAATGTTGTTTCTTTGTTTCACTTTAAAAAGTTAAATTACCAAAATAAAATAAAAAATAAAGTTTGAGTACTAAAATGAAAATAAAATAAAAGTTGATATACTTATATTATTATTCTATCGTTTTATTATAATGGCCATTATAACAGAAATTTCAGTTTGTCTCATTTAAAAAGTTAAAGTACTAAAATAAACAGATTTAAAGTTTAGATACTAAAGTGAAAAAAATATGAAAGCTTAGGTACTCATATTGGCTTGACCTAGTTGTAAAATAATCTATACATGTTGCGTTTGATGATTCTTTGCCTTTAATGCATGATGAAGCCTATAATTAAATAAATGATATAAAGTGTTCATTTGGATATGTTAAACTTAAGCAATAATCAAAGAAAAACTCTTGATAAAGATACTCCTAAGAAAGATGATAATATAAATCCATCTAATTTGGACCTCTCTAGAGAATAATGATTTATTAAAGATCACTCTAAAGAGCTAATCATGAAAGAACCTTCAAATAAGATGTTAACAAGATCATCCTTTAAAAATATAAGCAACTTAGTATTCTTATCTCAAGTTGAGTCTAAAAAAATTGATGAAACTTAAAAAATGAATGTTAGATATAAGCTATGCAAGAGGAGCTTAATTAATTGACTAAGAATGAAGTGTGGGATCTAATGCTTAAGCCTAGTGATAAATTGGTAATTAAAACAAAATAGGTATATAAAAACAAACTTGATGAAACTAATGTAGTAATTAGGAATAAGGTTAGATTAGTTGCTAAGGGATATAACCAAGACAACGGGATATAGCTCATCAAATTATAGTCCTTACAGATTAGCCACTATGGTAAGCTCTACAGCAACTTAATTCCTTAGGAAGAATGATGAAATATGCCATTGAATTAAGTGTTACGATGTCTAGTATAAACTCAGATGGCATTAAAAGCACAAATACTAGTAAACTTTATGATAGAATTTATGGGTAAAGAGGATACTACATTGATTGAAAGACCTCTTTGTGACTTGTATGTAAACAGCTCATAAACGCGAAAAGGTAGTAGAGTAGGACTTGTTTTGCAAGGGCCACACAATTTAAAAATTCAATATCCACTAAAGTTTAGATTTCTAGCAAGCAACAATGAGGCCAAGTACGAAGCCTTAATTACCATACTAAAATTAGCAAAGGAAGTTGGAGTTGAAAGGATTGAAGAGCTCTTAGACTCGTAGCTAATCATCAACTATGTCAAAGAAGATTATGCAGCAAAAGAGGAAGTAATGAGCAAGTACTTAACCACGGTACTAATGCTCACAAAAGAGTTTTAGTCCTTTAAAATTGTGAAAATCTCAAAGACACATGACATTGCTACCAATAAACTGTCAAAGTTGGCCAATAGATTGCTTTTAGGCTTAAATGATAAGCTCTTTATTGAGTGTTTGTTGAGCAAAAGCGTAGAAGTGTTAGAGCAATGTTATGAAGTGCAATCCTATCCAAAAGAAAAATATTGGATGAATCTAATCATCGAGTACCTAAAGGATGGTATACTTCCCTTTGACAAGAAGGAGGCTTAAAGGCTTGTGTATTAAGCCATGAATTACACCATGTTTAATGACAAACTTTACAAGCATGGCTCTAGTCAACCATATCTTTGTTGTCTCGTGCCCAAAGAGGTGTAATAGGTTCTTACCGAACTACATGCTAGGATATGTAGTAACCATGTCAAAGTTTAGTGAGCTACATAGCTTATCTAGCCCTTAGCCTTTTACTCAATGGGGATCGGATGTCCTTGAACCTTTTCCTAAGGCCACTGGTCAACAACAGTTCATATTAGTTACAGTCGATTATTTTACTAAGTGGTTTGAAGCCAAGGTGGTAGTAAAGATAACCAAACAAAAGGTCGAGTCGTTTGTGTTGAACTTCATCCTAGCTAAATTTGGGGTCTCTTACATGATTATAGCTGATAACGGTCCACAGTTTAACAATGATAGGTTCCACACTTTTTATAAGAAGCACAACATACAACTGAATTATACCTTAGTCACTCATCCCCAATTAATGGACAAGTGTCATCATCAATAAAACCATACTATATAGCTTAAAGTGAAGGGTTGATTAAGTTAAAGTAAAGTAGGCCAATGAACTCCCTAATATTTTATACGAATAGGAGACCACCCATAGGACATCAACAAGGGAAACTTCATTTAAGTTGGCATTTTCATCAAAGGTTGTCTTACCCATCAAATTAGAATTGCCTAACTTACAGACATAAGGGTTCGATATCATGGCAAATTAGGTCGACTTGATAGCCATTTTGGATACTATTGAAGAAATCCAAGACATCACTAGAACAAGAGTTGCTGCCTATTAGCATAGGGTGGCATGATATTACAATCAGACAGTCAAGCATAAAGTCTTTTGACTTGGAGACTTAGTTTGTAAGAAAATGGAAGCGATAAGTGTATGGGATACCTACGAGAAACTCATAACCAATTGGGAAGATTTGGTATGAATCTGAGAAGTTGTGGGGAATGGAGCTTATAAATTAGAGAGATTAGATAGGTAAATTATTCCCCAAGCTTGGAATGTCGAGAATTTAAAATTATACTTTTGAGTAACTGCATTCAATTTCCTATTTATTGTTTGTTAATCCAATGTGTTAGCTTTTAGTAATTTTTTTTAGACATATAATGGGTAGTAGTGCCAAATGTAATGAAACACTGAGTTTGCTCCTTGATCTATGAGCTTGTTCCCTAATGTACTATGCTATGTCGCATATTCAAGAGTATCCCAATCAAATCGTGATCAATGGAAGATATGCAATTCAATCTTGTTCGGCAAATGAACTAACCTTAATAAGTTTTAACCTAACACGAATAACAAACGTAAAATAATTTTAATAATAAGTTCTGATCCAATATGATTGACGGACTTCCTAAATCCATACCTATAGAGGTTAATAGATAAATGCCTACTGACCTAATTAGGTTCGAAATTTATGCAAACACATCATGCTTTAGCTTACTGAGTAAGTAGCGTACGAAATAAAACACGCAGAAGTTAACTTAATATAAACAACGACCAAAGTAGAAATAAGTTAAAAAATTACAAACAATAAGGTTGGCATTTCAACCTAAAGAAGTTCAAATTATAAAAAATATATTTAGTTGGACATTTATTAGGCAATGTTCTATTTGAGGGCATCAACTGGACTAGGATTTTGATCAACATAAGACACTTTAGCTAGAGCAAGAAACACTTTTGTTAGAGTAAGAAGTACTTCTTTTGGAGTAGGTTTCTTTGAAGGCAAGGGGTTTTCAACAATAGTAGGGAGATCGCCAACTTGCCATCAATCATCACCTTCCTCTTTAACGCCAACATCTTCTTCATTGTCACTACCATCATCATCAATATCAACATTAACAAAGTCAAGGCAAGAGAGCTCATAATCAAGGTAAGCCTTCAACATGTCCTCCTTAGCAAGCTCAACCCCTTCTAGTAACTTCCTTCAAAATAACCTCTCTTATTGTCTACATAGTGTAATGATCTTCAAGGCCTCTATTATAGAATGCTTTACCTTGGAAGCTTACTCCAATTCGATGATCCAAACTTCTAACTAGGAGGAATTAATCTCCAAATTCTTTATTTGAACCCTCAACTTGTCCTCCTCCTTAGTCATAGAAACAATGGTTTGCCCTAAGCTCCAGAATTTCTCTTTCCACTCTCAAAGTTATGCCTTCAATTGTTGGGTTTCTTTGAATAGTTCATCATTCTAGGCTTTTAAGGCTAGAAGTTCCTTCGATACTTCCATAAGGGCTCTCTACTCATACTCAAAGAGCCCCTTAAGTCTTTCCATCTCCATCTTAACCTTTATCCTTACGTTCTTAGCTGCCATTGTTTATGCTTTAGAGGCATTGTAAACCTCCTTTACCTTCTACACAGATTAAAAAAGAAAATTAGTACACAACACCACATAGAGTAAAAAGAACAAACACAACATTTACCTTTCTCATCTCCTCTTCAACTTCCTCAATAGCCACCATAACATGTCCACTTGCCTACAAAAGTCAAGATGATGAAAGTTAATAACCACATATGCATCATAGATCAAATAACTACTTCATAAAGCCAAAAACTTACATCATACAACTTTGTAGCAACATGACCTTTTAAGTTGCCACTAGTTCTCTCCACATCTCTTTTCGAAATCTTCTTATCCTTAAGGAGAATGATTCCTTCCATCAATGCTAAAGACCTCGCCTTGTCTCTTAAAGCAAAATAAGTGTTAAGAATCATTTGGCTCTAATACGAGACGAAGTAATAACTATCTTCATTTTGTGGAACAAACTCGATAGAGGCAATCCCAAGGGCCTTCTCTACACTTGGTAGGGGAGCTTCATTTGTGTTATCCTTAAGACCCATAATTGAATCATTTGAACTAAGACCCTTAAACTTCTTAGTAGTAGGATTTACCTCAAGTTCCTTGCCTTTCCTTTCCCTTAATCCTTATAGAGAGGTTAGCTTAGACATTGTCAAATCGACAACAATAAGGTTTAGCAGGGCAACATCATAAACAATCACGATCGAAGCTTTTGGTTGATTTTTTTATGGTAGTTGTCTTTAGCTTGGATGGCATCTTCTTTTGAACAACTCCTAAGGAACTACCCTGTTATGGAATACTCTCTTTCTTGATAACTTAGGTTTAAACCCATGAAACCTCCAAAGATTGATGAACTTCAACTTACCCAGTTGTGGCCTTTACAACATACCCATCCAACTTCTTTTTAGCCTTTGCCTAGGCCAACAATCTCCTTAAATCCATGTCACCAGTATCCATATTTACACTAAAGAAGATAATTAAAATTCAAAGGTACTAAGTATGGAAAAGTTACAAGATCGTGACGAGCAAAGCTCAAAAACCCAAGGTCCCCCCATTAATTGTCCAAAATCAGCCTCTTGCTACTAGCTTGGCTCATTATGGAAAAAAAAAAAAAAAAAAAACAAGCCATATCCTCCTCCTTATTAGAAAAGACTGATTTTCCAATATTGTATCATTGAATAATTACTTCATCGTCTTAATAAAACATTTTATTACGTCACCTTTCTTGAATCTTCTTTGTAGTAGCGGCATTCGATAATAACTTAATATCCTTTATCCTAATGGGTCCTAACCATCTGCTCTAAAAGTCTAAATCCACTTCTTACCTAACTGATGTAACTACTCAAGCAAAACTCCTCCTATTGAGGTATTGTCTACTTTGGTGTCAAACGCCATACAATTTTATCCCCTGGTGCAACAGCTTTTCAAGAGATCACCCATCCTAGGATTAACATAGCCCAAGCACGCTTAAATTCATAGTTTCAACGTGCTCCAAGCCACTATACCAAAAGGTATCTTAATAATTTAGAGTTTAGTCATTTAGCATATAAAGGGTATTACAATCTACACGCCTTATAGAATTAACATCTTTGTTAGTTTTGTTACACAGGTCCAAGACTACTATTAGGATAGGACTTATTCTTCTGGTTGGTAAAATGCTCTAATACCACTTGTAATGACTCAATAGGAACTCTTCCCACCAAGGTATTATACACTTTGGTGTCAGATACCGTAAGGTTCTGTCTCCTAGTACAACAACTTTTTAAGAGATCACCCATCCTAGGATTAACCTAGTCAGAGCATACTTCAAAGTTTCGATGTACTCCTAGCCACTGGACCAAAAGGTATCTCAATGATTTAGAGTTCAATCACTTAGCATGTAAATGGTATTACAACTGATATATTTTTGTCATGCTAATGGTAGATTTTGCACTCCAAACCATCCATGAACTTTCATTTAAAACAAGATGGAGTATGGAACTACCAGTCTCCTTGACATTTTATGGTGAAAAAGTACCTAAAAAGCTATATCGTAGCCTTAACTTCAAGATCCCTACAAATTATCTCGAAAGTAACCAAAATTCTATAGGTGTTTAGCGAAAACATGCTCGGCGACACCTAAAAGTAATTGAAAAATGCTTTCTAGAAATTAGAGAAAGGTAAACGCAAACCAAACTAAAAGTATTTCAAATATCAATGGAACTCGCAATCAAGAGGGAAACAGACTCTCTCATCCTTCCTTAGCCTTTGAAGTTTCCACCCCTTAAGAAGGCTCTCAAAATAATCCTTATACTTGGCTACAATCTATCTAATGGCACCACTTTGAACCTTATTTGGTATATCAACACCATACACAATGTCATTATAAGGATATTTTACAGTTTTCCTATCCTCTCCATCATTAGGATAAACATGTATTGGCAAAGCTTTGATGCAATGCGAGTTAGCTAGCTTTTCATACCTATTTATGGCACTGTTGCAACTTAAAGCTGAGCCACTAGAGGTTAAAGCTAACCTTGTTGCCTTAAAAGGGGGGAGGGAGGGAGGGAAGGAGGGAGAAGGAGTAGCCAGAAAATCAGAACAAGAACGAATTTTACTCCTGACCACACTTGATTAGTTTGAACTTCAAAAGGCTTGAAGTTTTTGAAATGTTTGAGAAAGAAAAAGAGGAGAAGAGAACATTACAAAGTAATCTAATGAAGTGCACTTTGTGATGATGAATGATTAAAGGAAGGTTATTTTTTTTATTATTATTATTATTTTGCTTTTGAAGGTTTTATAAGAATGGGTCAAACACAATCTGCTTTCTTAGGAACAATTCTCAAGATTGAAACGTAATTTAATTATAGGATACTGATGAAATACATGTATGTACTAATAAGATCCAATGGATGTGGTGCTACCGGCAGTTACAGAGTACACAGGGCAGTGATGACTGATATAATAGTTATCACGTACATGCATACGAAAAACAAATAAGTGGGATAATAAAGAGTTGTAACCATTGGATTGAGAACTTGTACCACATGTGACATTGAGTAAAGAATGAAAAAGTTGAGGAAGTGTTTGTAGATAGCTCGATAGCCTGTCACATCCTGGCATAGCATGGGATGCACCATCACACAAGAATACCTGTTGAAAACTTAACTTAACCTATTCATTTATTAAAATATAACATTGTTTACATAATAAAGAGGTTTCTACATCGGAGTTCAACTAGATTTCCTATTACAACTTATGTATACAACATAATATTTATATCAAAATATGAACTAGCTTTTTGCTTTGTCATCTTCACAATAATAAATTCCTGACTTAGTACAAGCTCCATACAAAAGTCGCTGACTCTGACTCACACTCTCAGTATATATATATTCCCCCTTAATGTTGGGGCCTTCATGATACAGTTAACCTAAGGATAAAATATTTTATCCCTTCAGCTACTAAAGATGAGCGAGAGTGGATAACATACAACATAATATAGACAATATGATAGACAATGTTGCATATAACGACTGAACCATTTTAATCATAACCTACAGGTTCAACTTCACATATGCATTCGCCCAACCGGGCATTTACTACTAGCAATGCAACATGCTATGCTCGTGCATGTAGCATACATCGATATCGATATCCTATACCCTCTAAACTTTTTTCGGTTAATCAACATAGCTAGACATTTGAATATAACATTCAAGAACCTAGGGCAACAAGGAGCTACTTGGGAGTAGGACCCCTACCAAATTGGACTATACACTGTAGTCTACCATTATCAAAAAGGGCAATAAGGAGCTGTTGGGAGTAGGACTCCCAACTTTACAAAATTAGACTACATACTATAGTTCACCAAATTAAAGTGGCAACACTGCCAAATTAGACCACACATTATGGTTTACTAAATTTGACTATCGAAATAGTCACAATGTTCGGGCAATGCAATCTATATGCTTCTAAAAACTAAGTACATAAAGCCATGCTTTTTTCATGATTACTTAGAAGCCTCATTCTGAAATTTCTGACCAGTAGGTCCCTTTTTATGCTATGTTATATCATGATATGCAATAGCAACTCAAGAAGACCAATCAACACAATCAATCTTTAAGTTTTATTCAACCTAGTTATTGATTCTAGTTTTTGAACTCTCCATAGCAGAATTCTAGTATCTTACTTAAGGTTCACTTAGATGAACACTTAGAAGATTGAGTTGGTAATAACTCATCCTTGGTTAGCACAATCATTTGTAAGTACAAATCATCACCCAACATAAAAGCATAACAGTTTAAACAAGGTACAATTACCATCATTCATAGTCACCACATCAACATTCACTATAGTAGCATATCAATTCACCCAAGATATACTCATATTCAATTAACACAGCATCAAACAGCACGCATTGTTATGAATAGCAATATATTTACTCCAATCATAGATTAGATCCACTTACTTGGACTGAGTAATAGTGCAAAATCCTAAACTTCGCCACATAGTCCTTTCTTACTTACTACACCTATGAAAATATAACAAAGTTTTTAAATCAACTATGAGTCGAACCTAAACTATTATAAACTTTTATTTCTGCATTTTTAAACTTCATTTCACTGTATCATACTCATTTCTTATTCGATTTCAGTAAACTTTATATTGTCATGATCATTATTCCGAGTACTATTGATATATCTTAAGAATCAAAACTAATCAATAAATTAAAAAACCAAAAATACCCTTTTCTTATTATGACTCAACAGTATGCTACCCTAACTTCGTAATTGACTCGAGTAAACTTTAGTATTGGACTAAAGACCCTAATAATTATACTTTCCAAACTTGTCCAGCAACCTTTAATATACCCCAAAATGTTCATTTGACATGGACTTGGTAAATATTCTAATACTACAAATTACGATATTACATATTAAGTTGATATATAAGTTTATACTAGGAAAATACACAATAAATAATATACAAGCCCAATTAATTTCATGAAAAATTCTATAGACTTACAAAAATATACAGTTTAATTATCAACCATCAATTACACTAAACTAGTTATTATCTATTTTTACAAAAATAGCGATTTTAGCTTAGAATTATGCAAAATTAGGGAAAATAAACATATTTAATTGTGAGATAAAAATTAAATATTCCAAATATCATCATAAACGTCCAAAAATCAAAAAATGTAGGGCTCATTCATTAATTTCATCAAAAACTAATTATTTCAATAATTCGGCAAAATTGGCAGTTTTATTCAAAATAATTATAAAAAATAGTAAACATGCTTAATTTCAAAAATTCTTGTTACCAAAATTAAAAATATATATATATATATATATATATATATTAGGTGTATTATATACAAAAATTGATCTTGAAATAACATCATCTAATATTTATAAAAATTCATTTAATTTTTACCCAAACAAGGTATTTTCTTAAGGAACCCATATTTCCATTAATTATTTAATTAAATTAAAATTACTAAATTAATCCACACCTAAAATAATCCTAGAAAACCAAATTTCATAATTAATGGATAACGTTTGATATTTTTAACAAATTAAACAAGTTATAAGTAAAAAATTGGTTCACTTAAACCGGCTGCCTCCAACCACCACCTAGCCACCACACCTTATCGAAAACCCTCCACCAGCCACCCTCTGTTGAACCTCCAAGCCACTCCAAGTTAGGTTGTAGATAACCTTTTGAACCGCCTTAACCCAATTCTAACCCTATTTTTTGTTTTTATTTTTATTTCATTTTTTTCGAACTTTCTAAAATTATGTTCTTATGTTTTCAGGTTTCCAAAATATTGTAAATGATGTTTGGAGACCTATTTATAGGTTTTAGATTTTTGCATATAAAAAAGTAAAATTACAAATGTCATTTTTCTCTTTTCCCTAGGTACCATGTGTCATTCTCTTCTTAACCAAGTGTTGACTCATCATTTGCAATTAATCCTAGCTTAACACATTATTTGGTGACTTAACTATTCAATTTTTTTATTAATTTTCCATTATTTTACCTAATTTTAATAATTTATTATTATTATATGTATATATTTAATACTTGTAATGTATATCACATGTAATATATGTATATTATGTATAATTGAACTTCATTTATTATTTTTGAAAGTTAATTAACTTATCTCTAATATCTTGCCATATCTAAAAATTCAAATTTTACGATTATCGGCTTTATCAATAAATTGATATTTTTCTTAAATTAATATTTTTATATAACTTATTTTGAAAAATTGACTTTACTTAAATTACTTCATCTAACTTTTATAACTTTACTATAAAGTTTGAAATAAAACAAATAACTTAGTTCGATACCCTAAATTTAGAGGCTTAGATCCTAGGGTTATTAAACTAATTAGAAAAAACCTGGGGTATTACATAACCTTACTTTGAAATTATACAGTCTGGCCAAAAGCACTAGCTCGAATGATTGCTTGCTTACCCAATACTTCAATGATGTACCAAGTTCACTCCCATACTCGAATCCTCAACCATAGGAGTTAATGGGCAAATGTTGATAGTAGATTTTAATCCTCATTAATGATTGCTTAGTACTTTGCTAACCTGTCTCCAATCTAGAGTTGCATTGAGCGCAATTACTTCACTCAAGACTAAAGTCATATCCATGTAGTCAACTTAGTCTGACAACTAAAGCGACTATGGTTATAACCTATAGTAGGCCAAAAAGCCTTACTTGCTTTAATTAAACATTCAAATTCAAAAGAAAGGGCAAGAACAGTTTAACAACTGTCAACTCTCATTCGCACAATGACTCACTCCCCTTGAAATTCGATACATGACTAAATTCAAAAGTTGCTACATATCTCAAACAATTCAACTGTTTGGATAGTGTAGTTACAAGACACATGTCTATAAATACAAGATGAGGACCCCTTATAAGAACTCTACAGACACTCTTATTGCTTACTTGTATACTTATCTCTTGAATGCTTAAATACATTTTGACTTAAGCATCAGAGTAACTATGTTAGACTAGCCCTGGTACCTTTAAAGCCTTACTATTTTTGCTCTTACAAGAATCAACAAATTATGTATATTTCAACCAACATCAGCAGGCACTTTTATTAGAAGACCATTGAGCTTCATTAATTCTCAAATTACCGTGAATCATAAGAAAGCTTTTGAGCAAAGGAAGAGTATGGATGAAAGCCATATTTGGTCTTTTCCTTTGTATAGTGCTACAAACTTTCAAGTAGAAATTATTTCTTTCGAGCAATATGAGGGAGGGTCATGATACTCCCATTTGGAATCAATTATTGATATTTTATGGTGGGATAAGATATATTGATAAATTGAGGATTGAGATTGCTATTGGAGGACCCTTGACGAATATGCCAATGATATAAGCTATCAATATAATAGAAGAATTCGCATCTTGTAAATATGATGAGCGACCTTCCTCTAATCTAGTAAGGTATGGTAATGCTACAAAATCCTCTATATATCCTGCAATCTTAGCTCCCAAAAAAAAGAAGAGTACCAAAGAATTATTGAGGAATTTGGAGCAGAAGTGAGAAGCAAAATTTGAAAGCCAAAGTTTAACTATCCAAAAGCTAAGACTCAATTAGTGTAAGCAAAGAGCTCCTGACCACCAAACTTATGGCTGTAAAAGCAAGTCAATTGTAAGAAGATTCTTGCGAAAAGAAGAAGGAACTAATAAATCCTTTTAAGTCTACTAAGGATGAGGAACAACTAGAAATGTAAATCACTATGTCTAGAGAATCAAAGTTGATTAGAGTTTCAAAGTAGCAAGAGAGGTGAATGAAAAAGAAGAGAAACTAGATTAGGAAGCAGCGGTTGAAAAGCTTGCTAATGTAACTATAGAGGGGTTTAAAAGACTAGAGAAAAACTTTGAAGATGTTGTGAAGTTTTTCACCCCTAACTAAGCTAATGAAGGCAATACATTTGAGGTTTGGCAAGAAAATTGAGTTTTGAGAGATACTATGATAAGAATCAACCCCTTAGATTGATCACATGTAGCAGAGCTAGAGAACTTTAAGGACTCACTCGGAGAATACTAGCTTGAAGCCAAATCTGAGACGGGGATTCTTATTCCGAACTGATCTCCTGTTGACCTAACCATCACACCCTCACGAGTGCCAGACCTGCTCCTACCTAGTAGCTGTGCTGTAGTAGGATATCTAAGAAGATAGCCCCAAGACCATCCAAATCAGGTTAACCACAAGCATCTAACCCCAATTCAAGTTGACTACTCTACAGTGAGATTAGCTAGCCCCCAATTTAATCCAAATCAGGTCGGCCCCTGGCTGCAAACTCTTTTTTCTCTTTTTCATCCACTTTGTACTATATTTATGATGTCCAACCACCAAGTGACACGTATCTTCTAGTACAACATTCCAAAAGGATTTTTTACTTTTCCATACTGAATATTTTTTGTCTCTTTTACCCTTTCTAGTATCTATTATGTAACCTAATTATAAGAATGCCTTTTTTGTCTTTTTATACATGTAAGGTAACCTTAATGGATAAGTATATAAACCTCCACTTAATTGTATGCAAGGATCATCAATACGGGAATTTTATTCAAATTTCTTTTAAGCAACCTTAGTATTCTCATTACCCTCTAACTCTTATCTATTCTCTTTAGTAAGGAGTAATAGTGAGTAACCCTTCAATTCGGACTAGTAAGTCATATCCAATAGATTTTAGGCTGAGTAGAATCGATTGATGCGTCATATCTATTGGGTAGTTACCTAGACTTTGTTAGCTTTTCTTTTGTTTCTTTTGATTCGCTTCGTTCTGGTACTTCTTCATGTATCTAACCTCGAAGACACATCATCTTTGTTGGTATCAGAGCATAGTTTTGAGAGAGAGTATGTGAAGTTACAGTGAAGTTTTTAGTTCACTATATTACTAGTGGCTATTGTATTTCTTCCATAGCTGCTGCAGTGTATTTGTGTGGAGTAAGTTTGGAATTATGAGCTGTATAGTAAAGATTTGTATGTTAATAAATGTGATTTCATTGTCACTCTATTCTTGTCCTATTTTTCACTACGAAAGCAAAGCAAGTTCATTTCTATTCTATTTAAATTATTATTGGGTATTAAGATTGTTAGTATGTTAGTCGAGGTTTTGGGAAGTACGAATGCATTATTTTCTTGTGTATTGTGTTGTTAATCTATTTTATAGACATTGTATCATGTTAGATTTGAATATTCAAGGTGTTATCAGTGATTAGAGTAGTGGTGCTCAACCTTATTGATAAGCATATTTAGATAATTATTATGTGGGCTTGTATTAATGGGCACAATATCTAAGCTTGTTCTAATGACTCAGTCCATGGATAATCTCCATTAACTCACTATAAATACTAGACAAGACCCCTAGGTAAGAAAACCCTCTTCTCCATTCTTTCACTCTCACCATCATTGAACAATTTTACTCTAATTATAAGAGGGCTGACTTAGGCATTAGAGTAACCGCACTAGAGCACCCTCTGTAGCCATTTTCTTGTATTACAGGTATTTGTATATGGAAATGATAATCACCTGTCAACAATTGGCACTGTCTATGGGAACGTATAAGAATTGCTATGATTCCCAATGTTGTTTTAAAAATTCCCTAATAGGGTTTTCTTCATTTAGATGAGCTTATTCACATTTGATTTGCATACTCATGCCGTATTCTAATGATTCCCTAATAATGTCTAGTCAAATTTCTTCATCGCATTGGATCACATATGTTCATGATTTGCTAAGAGACCATAGCTTCAAGCATCATTTATTTGTTGTTAAAGGACTATGGCTTCAAGTCCTTTTCACTTGGGATTTAGACTATTTGTACATGTTTTAAGAAAGGAACTCCGATGTGGGATTCTTCCTAGGAAGATGTATAGGACCAAAAGTAATGAAACATGGTACTTCCTAAGATTTAGATTTTTTATCCTCTTCATGCATGACGGTTTTCTTCATACGTAATGGTTTTCTCCTTATGCATGACGGTTTTCTTCTTGTCAAAATCTAACCACCATAATTATCGTTCATAACCGTCTCCCTTATGTATGTAAACACATTAGAACACTAACAATTTTCTCTTTTATGGTTTACTGCTATCACAATTCGATTGATAAATATAGTCTTTGGGAGTAACTTCCACAACTTCATAAGTCATTTGGTTCTAGTAAGACCCTTTACTGGCTTTGTTGTTGTAGTTATCCATCAAGGAAATGAAAGATTAAACAGACTATCGATTGCGTGTTCATTTATTATTGAAATCCGATCTTTCCAAGAAGTTGGACGTGGGTTATCTCGCATATGCCGAATGGTAACTCAAATACAATTGAATTGCTCATCAGGTTCATATGTCGAGTTTTCGACAACTAAATAGGTTGATTAGCTCTCTAAGTGCCAAATTGTTCATCAAATTTATTAAGATATCTCTCCAATGAGGCCGAGTAGATGAAAGAAGCCTAAGTCCAAAGACAACAAATGCCGAGCCCTTTAGTATACTGTAATGCATGCTGAGAATCACGTTTGTACTTAAGCCATTGATGTACTTGTAACTGTTGTGAGGATTCTACAATTGTAGCTATGTGAATACGTTAATTTCATCACTGAGTTGGTGTCCTTTAAAGTGTCGAACTATGCTACTATTTAGAGAATTTTCTATTACTTATGCACTTGAAGACCGAGTTGAATTCTTCACAAAATGCTGCTGAGAAGCCGAGTGCTTCAAAGTAATCAATTTCTTGAGCTCCATGCTAAGTGGTCAAGGAGCTTCCTTCATAGTTGCCGACTGCCAAAGAGCATTCTTAATGGTCATCGATTAGGTTTTGTAAATAAATGGTCGAACTAAGTTCCATAGCCAACTCGCCAACTGAATTCATCGGCCAACTTGTCAACTAATTTTGATGGCCGAACAATCAAGTGGTCGTAGGTTCAATAAATAACAGTATATGAATTTGCATTACTGGTTAAAATAACAAGAAGTTGATTCCCTGGCATAAAGTTACATAGTGCTTGATGGTCGAGCAATCTCTAAACTCCATGCAGAGATGGCCAAGAGTTCATCAACTCATAGTGCTAAGAAGCTTAGTTTTCTTCAAGTCATTGAGAATCTAAGCTTCAGACTGAGAAGCCACTCAAGGAACAGATGCCAAGTTTTTCTATCGACTTATAAACTACCGAGACATCGAGATCATATAGAACATAGATCCCCAAACTCTGGTGCAAGAGAAGCTACTTAAATGCTGAGTTAAAAGTCGAATGGCCATGAAGACTTACCAAGCTCTAATTTGTTGAGTTAAAATGCTGAGTAATGGCCCTTCTCCATATGGAGTTATTCTTTCATAAGCTCCATACAAACTCTATTAAAGTTGATGAGGACTATTTAATAGGAATTAACCCCTTAGACCAATCACACTTAGTCGAGCTAGAGGACTCCAAGTACTCACACGAAGAATACTAGCTCTAGGCTATGGTTGAGACAGGGATTCCTATCCTAAGCTAGTCTTCTACCAATCTGACTATCAGATCCTTACTTGTATCAAATGCGCCCCTATTCAACAATGATGCTTTATCCCGAAAGATGACCCAAGAATAGTCAAGGTGAACTCCCAATCCGACCATTAGCATCTGACCCCGAATCAAGGTGACTTCTCTTTAGAAGAACTAATTGGTCCCTAGCTTAGTCCATATCAAGCTGGCCCTTGATTACCAGCACTTTCTGTTTTATCTACTTTGTATCATAGTCTTAACTCCCATCCACCACATGATACGTATCTTCTAGCATGATCTTTCCAAAAGGATTCTTCACTTTTTCACACCAAATATTCTTTGTCTCTCTTACTCCATTTTAGTAAGTTTCATGTAACCTAATTGTAGAATACCCCTTTATGTCTTTCATGTATGTAAAATAACCCTAGTAGATAAGTATATAAACCCCCACTTTCTTATACATCGAAAATCAACTAATCAATATCATATTATTCAAGCATCCTTTAAGCAACCTTAGTGTTCTCATTACTCTTCAACTCTTATCTATTCCTTTTAGCAAGGAGTAGTGGCGAGCGACCCTTCATTTCAGACCGATGCATCATATCAGGTGAATTGTAGGCCGTATAAGATCAAGTGGTACGTCATATCCATTCAGTAGCTACCCAAACTTTGCTAACTTTTTCTTATTTGTTTTTTATTTACTTCGTTGTGGTGCCTCTTTGTGTGTCTTACCCTGGAGACACATCAACTTCACAAGTATCAAAGCCAAGTTTCGAGAGGAAATGATGAAGTTACAGTAAAGCTTTGGTTCGCTTTATTATTAGTAGCTGCTGTGTTCCCTCCATAGCTACTATAGTGTGTTTGTGTGATAGCAAGTGTAGTTCCATCTTTATTCTGTTTTTAGTCTATTTTTCATTGTGAAAACAGAGTAAGTTTATTCCTATTATGTTTGAGTGACTATTGGGTATTAAGGTTGTTAGTGAATTGTCAATCTGTATGGGAAGTATTGTACTATGTTAGATTCAAGTGATCAGGGTGTTATTAGTGACCAGAGTAGTAGTGTTCAACCTGGTTGTGGTCATAATAGTAGTAACAGCCTAGGGTCCATTGATGACAAACTCGATAAGCTCGTAAACCTTGTTGAAAGTCTAGTCACAGTGATGCAAGTTAACAGGCAACAACCCTAAGGTATGCCATCGTAAAATTTACTTGAAAATATTCAAGAGATAGGTTATAGCTAAGCTGGTTAAGCCCATCACCCAGTTCGAACCCCTTGAGCTAAAGGAACTACTAGACGAAGACTGGAGTTTTAGGAGATTAAGGAAGATGATGAGGAGTTAGATGTTGAAGAGTTTAGGGAAGAAGAAGAAGAAGCTGACTATTACCAAGCACAAGGATAAAGACGCTGAGCTCCTCAAGGATTAGATGACGTCAAGGTTCAAATTCTACCCTTCAGTGGAAGTGAAGATGCCAATAAATACTTAGAGTGGGAAGAGAAGGTTGAGAAGGTGTTTGACTGTTATGAGTATATAGATGCTGTCAAAATTTGACTTACTACATTAAAGTTTATTGGGTATGCCACAATGTAGTGGAAAAATCTAAACGTAACTAGAACAAGGGATAGAAGATGAGGTGTTAGAACTTGGGATGAGATGAAAAGGTTATTAAGAGGTAGATTTGTGCCCAAGACATACCTATAAGATACATTTATAAAGTTGCAGGAGCTTCACCAAGGAAGCCAATCTGTTGATGACTATGTTAGAGAGTTCCAAATGCTTATGATCTGAGCCAATGTGGAAGAACCAGAAGCCTATACTATATCAAGGTTTGTTTCTGGACTTAGATTTGAGATTCACAACATTGTGGAAGTGTAGAGGTTTTACACCTTAGAAGAGGCAATCAAGATAGCGCAAAGGGTCGAAAAGCAGAGGAGAAGTGTTCTAACCTAACCTAACCTAGGCCAACGTTATCTCGAGCCTCTATACCATGTCGACATGTTCAAGCCTAGTCAAGGAAAGCATATCGAGTCAAGGAAAGGAATGATGGACTTAACAAAAGTCGAGTAAGTCAATATGGCCAAGCAGGACAATCAAGCCAAACTGAGGTTAAGCTGACCCCGAGGATATATAAGAAAAGGCAGACCTCCGAATAGAAGACCAACGAGGTGAAATGTTTTAAATGCTTGGGCTTTGAACATATGGCTGTTGAGTGTCCTAACCAATGCATCATGGTGCTCCAAGGAGATGTAATGGATATAACTGATGAGAGTGAGCTCAAAAGAGATGTTGGAAAACCTATAGCCGAAGGGGAAGAGGAGACTTGTGTCTATGTTAACTAGAGAGAAGTAATGACCTTAGTCTTGAGATGAGTACTGAGTTTCTTACCGAACTCTAAGGAGGACTAAAGGGAGAATCTATTCCATACCAAGTGTAACGTCAAAGGCTAATTGTACACGATTATTGTGGATAGGGGAAGTTATACTTATGTCGTTGCACAATCCTTTATGTAGAGGTTAGGTCTGCTAACCTCAAAGCACCCCTGACCTTACAAGTTGCATTGGCTTCATGATAAGGGTACTTGGCACATGACTGAATAAGTGACCGTACCGTTCAGTGTTGGGAATGTATATAAGGACGAAGTAGTTTGTGATGTTGTCCCTATGGGAGCTTCACATCTACTATTTGAACGACCTTGGTTATTCGATTGACATATTACTCACGACGAATATAAGAACACCTATGCCTTCGTTAAGGATGGAAGGAAGATTGTATTGCAACCCATGACCCCATCCTAAGTAAACGAAACTCATAACCAGCTTACCCAAACCAGTAAGAAGAAGACATTGGTGGTGAGCTGAAGAGAGCTCCGAGTTGCTGAAAGGGATAAAGAACCTATGTTCCTATTGGTTAGGAGACTATTAGTGATGAGGGAAATAGAGGATGTTCTAGAAGAGATTTGAAGCTTTCTAAATGAGTTTTTCGACCTATTTTTGGAAGAACTACCTAGAAGATTGCCTCCAATCTAAGGAATAGAGTACTATATTGACCTACATATAGGTTAGAACCCTACTCAAGCTACAAAACTAAAGAAATAAGTGGACGAGCTCATAGAACGAGGATATGTAAGGGAGAGCATAAGCCCTTGCGCGGTACTGACTCTGCTTATTTCAAAGAAAAATGGTTCATGGCATATGTATATCGATAATCAAGCAATCAACTGGATTACTATCAAATATAGATATCCAATACCGAGACTCGATGATATATTAGATGAGCTTCATGGTGCCAAGATATTTTCAAAGATTGATCTACGAAGTGACTATCACCAGATTCATATGAAACTAGGAGATGAGTAGAAGACTGCCTTTAAGACTAAGCATGAACTCTATGAATGGTTGGTTATGTTGTTCAAACTTACTAATGTGCCTAGCACATTCATAAAGTTAATGAACCATGTGATGTGCCCTCTGATCAAAAGGTGTGTGGTCATGTATTTTGATGATATATTGGTATATAATACTAACCTGAACAACCATGCTCAACATCTCCGTGATGTATTTGACATTTTGCAAACTAAGACGTTGTATGGGAATGTGAAGAAGTATACGTTCTGTTAGAATGAGGTGGTTTTCCTAGGGTTTGTAGTGTTAGGGGAAGGGGTTCGAGCAGATGAGGAAAAGATTCGAGCTATTCTGGAATGGCCAACGCCAAAGAATGTTACTAAGGTCCAAAGTTTTTATGGCCTAGCTCTTTTCTATATGCGATTTATTAAGGACTTCAGTATAATAGCCGCCCCATTGACCAAGTTAACAAAGAAGAGTAAAGGATTCAAGTAAAACGACCAAGCTAAACAGAGCTTTAAAGAGATTAAGGAAAAAACTCACCTTAGTACCTATCCTGTCACTGCCAGATTTTGACAAGCCCTTCAAATTAGAGTATGATGCATCGAGAGTTAGAATTGGTGCTATCCTAATGTAGGAGTGATGACCCATTGCCTACCACAATGAGAAACTTAATGGTCCCGCCCTAAACTACTCTATATACGAGAAGGAGTTGTACTCCCTTTTCTGAGCCCTCATTATTTGGCAACACTATCTTCTACCATGAGAGTTTGTCATTTACACTAACCACGAATCATTGAGGCATCTTGGGAGTCAAAACAAACTCTTAAAGAGACAAGCCAAGTGATTAGAATTTATGGAAGGGCTCTCGTACATCATTTAACATAAGAAGGGAAGCGCAAATGTAGTCACCGACGCTTTGTCATGATGTAAAACTTTGCTGACCACTTTGCAAACAAAATTATTGGGATTCTCACTCATCATTGGTAATATGCTAATGACCCCTACTTTGGCCCCGTTGTTGAATAGTGCCGAGAAGGAATGGTTGTTGAAGGATATTATTTTAAAGACGGCTATCTATTCAAGGACCATAGGCTATGTATTCCAAACTGCTCCAAGCATGAGCTATTGGTCAAGGAAACTCATAACAAAAGATTATCTGGTCATTTCGAGGAAACCAAGATAACCAATCTATTAAGAGAAAACTTTTATTGGCCTGGTTCGCCTAAGGATGTCCATAAGGTAGATGGTTGTTGTGAGATGAGCAAGCGAGCTAAGGGGAAGAGAAAGCTCCATGGAGAGTACATGCCCTTACCAATACTAACCTTGCCTTTAGCCGACCTCAATATAGACTTTGTCTTAGGGTTGCCCCGAACATTTAGAGGAAAAGATTCTATATTTGTTGTCGTAAACCACTTTAGCAAAATGGCACACTTCATCTTATGCCACCAAACTAACGATGCTCTATATATTGCTGATCTACTTTTGCAAGAAGTTGTTCGATTACATGAGGTACCGAAGAATATTGTCTCATATTGAGATGCAAAATTCTTAAGCCAGTTTTGGAAGACTCTTCGAAGAAGACTTGGAACTAAACTCGTATTCAGCTCCAGTAGCCACCCTTAGACCGATGGCTATATTGAAGTGGTGAACAAGACGTTAGGCAATCTACTCAAAGCTATTATAGGAAAGAACTTGAGGAATTAAGATCTATGCCTACTAGTTGTGGAGTTCACATACAATCGGACTATCCACAGCACCACTGGAAAGACTCCATTCGAGGTCATCTATGGCCTTAATCCAATAATTCCCCTAGATATGATCAGCACCCCAATAGCTGTTGAAGAGAGTTAATTCGGAGTTGACCGAGCCCAAGAATTGCAAGTGCTACATGAGTCTGTAACCAGAAAGATCACCAAGTTTAATTAGAGACAACAAGAGATTGGTAATCGAAGCCACCAAACTGTTTCTTTCTAGCTAGGAGACTTAGTATGGATTTACCTCAGTCGAGAGTGATTCCCACACTTGAGACAGGGTAAACTATCACCTCAAGCTGATGGCCCATTTAAGGTCTTGAAGAAGATCAACTGCAACGCCTATTAGATTGAGTTACCTGATGACTGTGGTGTTTCCTCTACCTTTAACATGTTCGATCTGATTCCTCACCAATCAATAGAAGAAGACCCTACGAGTACCCCAAAAGAAAGAGTAGAGACCACTCTAAATTTGAGGACAAATTTTTCCGACCCCCAAGCGGATGATAGGAATCAACCCCCTAGGCTAATCACACGTAGCCGAGCTAAAGGACTTGCTCGAAGGATATTAGCTTTAGGCCATGGCCAAGATCGGGATTCCTATCTCAAACTAGTCTCCTATTGACCTGTCTATCAGATCCTTACTTATGTCAAATCCACCCCTATTTAGTAGCGATGCTTTATCCTAAAAGACAACCCAAGAATAGTCGAGGTGAGCTCTCGATCCAATCACAAGCATTCGACTTCGAATCAAGCTGACTTCTCTTCAAAAGAACTAATTGGTCCCTAGCATGGTCCAAATCAGGTCGACCCTTAACTGCTAACACTTTTTGTTTCACCTACTTTATATCATAGTCCTAACTCCCATCCACTACATGACACGTATCTTCTAGCATGATTTTCCAAAAGGATTCTTCACTTTTTCGCACTAAATATTCTTTGTCTATTTTACCTCCTTTTAGTAAGTTTCATGTAACTTAATTGTAGAATACCCTTTTATCTTTTCATATATGTAAAGTAACCCTAGTAGATAGATATATAAACCCTCACTTTCTTTTACTTAGAGAATCAACTGATCAATATCAGATTATTCAAGCATCCTTTAAGCAACCTTAGTGTTCTCATTACTCTTCAACTCTTATATATTCCCTTTAGCAAGGAGTAGTGGCGAGTGACCCTTCAGTTTGGATCGATGCATCATATCTAGCAAAGTGTAAGCCATGTAGGATCGAGTGGTGCATCATATCCATTTAGTAGCTGCCTAGACTTTGCTAACTTTTTCCTATTTGTTTTTGGTTTGCTTCGTTGTAGTGCTTCTCCTTGTATTCTACCCCGGAGAAGCATTACTATTGCATACTCGAAGTTTAACACCGAGCTGTATATGTAAGCCTCACTAAGAAGAAAGCCGAAATCTCCTTTACCTTGCCAAGCTATTGGTGCTGAAACATCGAGTCACTAAGAAATATAGACTTGTACAGTTGCTGAACAGCTCATTCTCCATGCTAAGTTGTTGTAAGGAAGATCATACTTCAGTCATACCAACTTCTCTACGCGTAGCTTATCAACCAAGCTCAATTGCCATTAGATTATGCTGAATGATGAACGCCAACTCAATCTAAGTTTATTATACAACTTAAGCAAGTTAGTACATGATGCATGAGTTGTAGTATGTGTGAATCCATGCTCTAAGAGTGATTTACATGCCGAGCTACTCCTAACACACATGCTAACTTAGAGACTTTAAATTGTTGAGTCCTTCACGTGACAGTCTTTTTTGTAGTAAACGACTACACGCTGTAAGCAGGTACGGCAACAAGATCCAAGCTCTTTGCAACCCAAATGGCAGTTGAAAAAGATCATCCTTAAGCTTTTTGAGTAGTGAACTTCATGCTAAGGTAAAGATCTATGGTGTCGAGCTTTTTAGTGTTTATACAGAGTTGTTAAGAGTTCATGCCAAGAGATATTGAAATCACTCCTTACTATCCTTATAAAAAAACAAGGAAAAGAGCTGAGATATGATATTTCTGTAGTTATTAAATCTTTGGTCACAGCAAGTACTAGATGAAGCATTAGAAGAAAAATGTGGTTTTTCATTTAATGCTTAGCTTCTCTAACTCTGGCATTGACATGGATGCATCACAGTTCGAGTAAGATTAGTCTGAGCCGAGTATACGATCTATAAAGTATTGGGTAGCTAACCTATTCGTGTCCTTAAGTTGACAATAACAAGAAGCGATGGTTGTGGTGAAAGGAACTAAGCTCTTAAGCAAATCAATTTTCTGACTAAGTTATACATAGAGTAGTAAATTACAATAAAATACATTTGCTTCAATTAAGACTAGTTCGAACACTTTTATTCAAGTGTTGACCTAAACTCTAGGGGCACTTAAATCGAGGTCCACTACAACAACTATATAAAGTAGCAATAAAGTCACCCAAACCAATTTGAATTGTACAAATGCTCTCCATATGTTGGAGCTAGCAACATGCTAAAATCTAGCATTGGCTGATGCAAATCTCGAACGCCTTCATTACTTTGTCCTTATTTTACTAGACAGCATTGCTTCGTTACTTAGTTATCCTCTTTATAAAGGATGAGGCTATCATGTGTGTACTTCATGTTCTGCTTTATATTAACCAGTTGTTGATATCTGCATTTGATTCCTAGCCCTTGCATTAAGTTATATCCATTTGTATTCATTTTTTACTCACAACAATTTACTCAATTCTTGGTAAGTCTATCATTACCTTCTTTTTAAGAGAAGTATGAGAATTCAAAAATAAATTGGGGTTAAACAAATACCCTATATTTTTAGCCCACGCAAAGTATAATTTGCTAACAGGTTACTTCTTAATGACTTTAAGCCTTGCACATTACAAGTGATGAGCGAATCATAAAGCTAATCCCTAGGTCCTATATTTGACAAACGATAGGAAAAGGATACTTACAAATCTCTAAGTCTAGAAATGAGCTTAGATGACGAGACATAAAACCTAAGTCTAAGTTATAGATAATGAGTTTTTTAAAAATCCTAAGCCATTAAACGGTGATGGGTTAAATACCTTAATCCAACACTTTGTATGGATGACGAATAGATAAGCCAAAGTCCTATACTTTAATGGATTAAAGCCTAACTAACCTATCTTGCGGCTCTACTTGGCATAGGTTCTACTCAGCTTGGACGACCTGCATGCTTTCCTTACCTCTTTAGGTGCATTGGCCTCTTTAAGCCCTCACCTCTTCAAGCGCTCCAGCCTTCTCAAGCTCTCGCCTCTTCTAGCGCTTTAGCCTCCTTAGGCCCTCACCTCTTCAGGTGCTCTAGCCTCATCAAGCCCTCGCCTCTTCTAGCACTCCAACCTTCTTAGGCCCTCACTTCTTCAAGCATTACAGCCTCTTTAGGATTTCATTTTTTCAGGCAAACCAATATTTATAAGTGCTTCAGTAACTCCTACTTTTCGCCTCTTTAGGCCTTTCCTTTTTCAAGCACTTTAGCTCCTTTAAGTTGGGATTACAAACCTTTATAGAGATCCTACAAAATTAACCTCCCTAAATATTCTCTTTTTTGACTTTGTCACCAAAGATAGTGGGGCCCAAGTGTTGATAGGCATTTTTGGATAATTATTATGTGGGCTTATATTAATGGGCTTAATATCTAAGCCCATTCCAACGACTCAGTCTACGAATAATCTCCATTGACTCACTATAAATACCAGGCAAGACCCCTAGGTAAGGGGACCCTCTTCTCCATTCTTTCACTTTCACAATCATTGAACAATTTTACTCTCATCATGAGAGAGCTGACTTAAGCATCGAAATAGCTATGCCAAAGGAACCCTCCAATACCCCTCGTAACCATTTTCTTTTGTTACAGGTGTTCATATACCAGAACAATAATCACTCGTCAATAAACCTGGTCATAGTCATAATGATAGCAACACCCCTAGGTTAGTTGATGATAAACTTGATAGACTCACTAACCTTATTGAGAGTTTAGTCACAGTAATGCAAGTTAACAAGCAATAACCTCAGGGTATGCCTCTATACAACCATGAGCTCACAGCCGAGCCCAAACACTAGAGCGACTGGCAAAGGGAATCCTCCTACTCCAACCAACTCTTGCCAAGGCCAAGTATCTCTCTGCTAATCAACTCTACATGCCAAGATGAATGATTACCCATTTCATGGAAATTATGTGCCGAGTAGTAGAATGCCCTGATAATAGCCACACTTCATGCACCAGCTCGAATTTGTCCAACCCGATCACTTGCTTGGAATGATTATTGCTGAAAGGTCGAAAGCTATGCCTTACACAAATCTTACTCCTATTTGGATGAACCCATTATTGCTTGGAGCTCCTGCTTGGCCACCCAACCAAGCCATACTCCTTTGTCTACATCCTCCAACAGCACCACCAATATATTATTGCTACGTGTCCAAGACCACTCATAAAATCTACTACTATAACCATTTCTTCTTCCATGAATATTCCTTTTTACCCTTTATATACCTTCTACATTACTTCTTTAAGACTATACCCTTTTTTGTCTTTTCCTTTCTAGGCATGCTACCCTAAATTCTCAAATATAAATACCCCTTGCATTTGTTGCTGTAAACATCAGCTTTTGAACATTAATACACTTGAGATTGTTCATCTCATAAACATTACTTTGTTTACATCCATTTCACTCTTATCTTAACTCTTAAGCAAGGCTAAGTGGCGAGTAACCACAGCGAACCATTTCGTGCATCATATCGAGTTGTGTCGTGAGTCCTCGAAAGTTTTATTGGTACATCATATCTATTAGAGCTATTCATGAGTTTTTGCTTATTGTGTCATTCGCATTTGTTCTTTTGCACATTCCTCATCACTTTCTTTTCAAGCTTTCGACAAGCTTGGACCCATTCAGTGACCGGCCTTATCTGCTCTTGGTTATGGTTCGTAAAATCTTGGTTCAAAGCGGAGGTTTTGTTTGAGTTGAAGTTTGTTTTTGAAGTTCTATTTATACTCTGTTTTACGTGTGTGAAATAGAGCAAGTTACTGTGTTCATCTTAGCTACTGTGTTTGCTGGCTATTTAATTTCTAGTTTAGAGAAATGACAAATCCAAGTGTAAACGTTGGTGTTAGAGATCACAACAGTGGAGTTGTCTACCATAGCCAACAATATCCAGGAAGCCCTAGGAGCACTAATGGGAGACTTGATAAAGTGGCTAACCTCTTGATAGATTTAACCCGAGCTATTCATGCATTGGCTTGCCGATCGACTGAGGCTGCGTAAAATACCCTACAAGTTGCTCAACTTATTAGAGGTTAGAACCCAGCTCGATAAGTTCGAGGTAGAGAAGCGAATAAGTAAGATAAAGGATAGACCTAAGAGAACTAGATGAAGAGGACGAGGAAGAGTATTTTGAAAAAGAGCAAGCTCAAGCTCCTAAAGCATCTAACCATGTGAAGCTTCAGATTTCGAGCTTCAATAGATCTAAGAATGCTAACGAATATCTAGAATGGTAAGAGAAAGTAGAGTATGACTATTATTAGTATGAGGATTATGAGAAAGTGAGAACTATTACTGTTAAGTTCTCCGGATATGCCACCATGTGGTAGAAGAATTTCTAGGCTATGAGGAGGCGAAAAGGCTACCGAAAGATTAATACTTGGCCTAAAATGAAAAGAATATTGGGAAATGAATTTGTGCCGAAAACTTACCTACAAGATACTTTCACTCGGTTTTAGGAGTTAAGACAAGGAGGCCGAATAATTGACAAATATGTTCAGGAATTCCAAATGCTCATGATCCGATGTGAAGTGGAGGAAACTCCAGCGCAAACAATCTTTAGGTTCATCATAGGATTGAGAGGTTATATTTAGGACATTGTGAAGCTCTAATGATTCACCACAATAGATGAAGCCATTAGAATAGCCCAACGAGTAGAGAAATGGAGAAGAAGCCGAGTACTTATCAAAATGCCAACTAGCCTACCCAAACAGAGAAGTCACCCAGCTTAGTCAAGTACTAAGCCAAGTAGAAAGATAGATGTCTAAGCCAAGCAGAAAAGCTAACCTGATAGTGATGTGCTGACCTTAACATATGAGGAAAGGTAAGGATCTGGTAGGAAGACGATCTGGATTAAGTGCTTCAAGTGCTAAGGGTTCAGACATATGGCTACTCAATGCTCGAACCGAAGGACTATGGTCATCAAAGGAGATGTCCTAAAACTAGAGGTAGAAAGTACTGATGAGGAACCCAAGGAAGAGGAGAGCACTATCGAGAAAAAAGCTACTGAGAAAGAATTGATTGAAGAGGATGTATTTGCTGAGGACTTAGACCAGTTGATCATGATAGTTTGACACATAATGAACATGGAACCCTCACACAAAGCGGAGTAGAGAGAGAATTTGTTTCATACTACCTATAAGGTGAATAATCAAATGTATGCCCTCATTGTGGATAGTGGTAGCTACACCAATGTAGCATCAGCTGACCTCATTAAAAATTGAAGTTGCCAACTATTGCACTTCTAAGATTAAATAAGTTGCACTGGTTAACTGAAAAAGGAGCATTGTATGTCATTTGGCAAGTACTATTGCCAATCACTATCAGACATACTACCCATGTGTGCTTCCCACGTGTTGTTAGGTATCCATGATGGATACCGAAACACGTATACATTCGAGAAGGATAACAGGAAGATCACATTGAACCCGATACCACCGAGTTAAGTTAATAAATTACAAGCCAAACTTGCTCGTAGATCGAAGAAGGCTTTAGTAATGAGTAGAGCCAAACTCCGAAAGACCCTTAAAGTTGATACGCTGACCCTCATGTTGGTTAGGTGCCTATTAGAGATAAAGGAGTGAGGTGAACTACCTTAAAAAATAAAAGAGTTGCTGGACGAATATGCTAACATGTTCTTAGAACAGTTACCCAAGGGATTACCCTTAATTAGAGGCATAGAATACTTCATCGACTTAATACCTGGCGCTACGCTACCAAATAAGCTGGCCTATCAAATGAGTCTCGAACGGGCTACTGGAGAAAGGGCATGAATAAGATTATGATCAAGTACATGTATCTTATCTTGAGGTTAGAAGATATATTGGATGAATTAAGTAGAGCTAAGATCTTCAGCAAAATTGATCTTAAGTTTAGCTACCATCAAATTCACATGAAGTAAGGAGATGAGTGGAAAACCGCGTTCAAGACTCAACATAGACTTTACAAATGAATGGTCATGCCTTTTGACTTATCGAATGCCTCGAGTACTTTCATAAGACTAATGAACCATGTACTGAGACATCTAATAGGAAAGTGTACCATAATGTACTTTGACAACATCTTGGTTTACAATGTTGATATCCTAAATCACTGTAAACACCTCCAAGCGATTCTAAATATCCTCTATGCCGAGAGATTATTTGACAATGTTGAGAAGTGCTGCTTTTGCCAAGAGGAAGTGGTATTCTTAGGCTCGTAGTAAGTAGAGGAGGCTTACAAATGGACCACGAGAAGATCCCAACAACCATCAAGTAGCCGACTCTTATTGCTTGTGCCAATGTGAGAAGTTTCCATGGACTAACTTCGTTCTATAAATAATTCATCAGGAATTTCAGTACCCTCGTCGCACCACTTATTGACCTAAAGAAGAAAAACACTAACTTCCGATGGGGAGAAAGGGAGGAGAGGAGCTTTGTTGAGATAAAAGAAAGATTGATCTCTACCCCGGTGTCAGTTCTACTTGACTTCAAGAAAGTATTTAAGCTAGAATATGACGCATCAAGCATTGGAATAAGTGATGTCCTAATACAAGAAGGCTGACCAATTGCCTTCCACAATAAGAAGCTTAGAGGACTGCAATTAAATTGCTCCGTGTATGATAAGGAACTCTTAACACTGATCCAAGCACTGCAAGTATGGCAGTATTTTTTACTATCGAGAGAATTTATCGTATATACTAACTATGAGTCGCCAAGATACCTTCAAAATCAGACCAAGTTATCAAAGCGGCAGGTGAGATGAGTTGAATTCCTTAAAGGATTTAATTTTGTAATAAAATACAAACAAGGAAAAAGCAATGTAGTTGTAAATGCTTTTTAGCGAAGACATGCACTCTTAAGTGAACTATAGACCAAATTATTTGGGTTTGCAAGCATCAAAAAGTAGTACTCCGGGGATCCATACTTTGGACCCGTATTTGCGCGATGTGTCGATAGAAGAATAGTAGAGAGTACCATGTGGAAGATGACTACTTGTTTCAAGAAGGGAAATTATGCATACCGACTTATTCACTGCAAGAACTATTGATTAAGGAAGCCTATAGTGGAGGACTGTCCAGACATTTTAAGGAGAAAAGGACGTATGAATTGTTAAGTGGTTAATTCTTTTGGCTGAAAATGAGGTGAGATGTGCACCAAGTTATTGAAAGCTATACCATATGCAAAAGGGCTAAGAGTCAAGCTAAAAAAGGGAAAGCAATGCCATTACCTGTTCCAACGAAGCCATAGATTGAATTGAGCATGGACTTTGTTCTTGGACTACCACAAACTACTCGAGGCAAAGATTCTGTAATGATTATCATAGATCGGTTTAGCAAGATAGCACACTTCATACCCTGTTGTAAGATTAATAACGCTTTGGCTATTGCTTCTCTTTTCTTGCAAGAGATTGTATGGTTACATGGCATGTCGAAGAGTTTAGTCTCCAATAGAGGCTCGAAGTTCTTAAGTCATTTATGGAGGAACTTGTAGTGTCGCATGGGCACCAAACTATTATTCAACACTTCCTATCACCCCTAGACTGACAGCCAGATAGAGGTAGTTAATCGCACTTTGGGATCACTACTCTAAGCTACAATGGGTAAGAACTTAGCCGATTGGGACGTTGCATCTAGTAGTTGGATTCACATATAACTGAACAGTACATGACACTACCAAGCAAACCCCCTTTGAAGTTGTCTATGGTTTTAATCTTAAATTATCCCTCGATCACACCGCCATGCCAAAATCTGAGTAAGAAGACCTAGATACAAGAGCCAGAGCACAATCCCTTCAGTATGTCTATGATAAAATCACTCGGCACATCGACCAAGCTACTAAAAGAATGTGAGAGAAGACCAAGGGTAGGACGGCTAAACAATTTCAGTGAGGAAACTTAGTATGGCTGTATCTCAGTAAGGAACCATTTTCGAGCAAAAGGAGGAACAAATTATCTGCAAAAGCTAAAGGACTCTTTAGGATCCTTTAAAAGATCAATGATGACACCTATAGGTTGGAGCTGCTCGATGATTATGGGGTATCTAATACCTTCAATATTGTCGACCTCAGTCTCTATCACCTTGACAGAGAGTTGACTAAAGATTATACGGATTTGATCCCAAATCCAAATCAACCGGAGGGAATAATGGGAATCAGGCTATTGGACCATTGACCCGTAGCCGAGCCCTCAGACTAGAGGAATTGGCAAGCTAGATCCTCCTATTCCAACTGACTCTTGCCAAAGCTAAGTATCTCTTTGCCGAGCAACTCTATATGTTGAGCTGCATGACTTCCTATCTCTCGTAGATTGTATACTGAATGCCAAAATCTCCTGCTTACTCAAGCCTAAGTTAACCACTTATTTGGCATCTCCCTTACCAAGAAGCCGAAAGACAAAGGACCGATCCTTAACTACCCCTACTCGAACGACTAACCTGACCATACACTTATGTCTGCATTCTCCAACGACCTCACCAATGTATTGTTGCCACGTATGCAAAACCACGTATAGAATCTTCCATACTAATCATTACTTTTCTTGAATGTTTATTTTTACCCTTCTGTATTCTTATACACTTCGTCTTTAGGGTAATACCCTTTTTATCTTTTCCTTTTTAGGCATGTTGCCTTAAATTATAAGGTATAAATACCCCTTGTACATATAGCTGTAACATTAGATTGAACATTAATATACTAAACATTTGTCTCTCATAAACATTACTCTATTTACATTCATCTCACTCTTATCCTAACCCTTAAGCAAGCCTAGGTGGTAAGTAACCTCATCGGACTCTCTCATACGTCATATCGAGTTGTGTTGTAAGTCCTTAAAAGTTCCATTAGTGTGTCATATCTATTGGAGTTATTCATGGGTTTTTACTTACTGTATCATTTACATTTGCTCTTTTGTACATTCCCCATTACTTCCTTTTCAAGCTTTCGGCAAGCTTGGACCCATTCAGTAACCGGCCTTATCTGTTCTTGTTCATGGTTCGCAACATTAAGAAGTGTTGTTTTTCCCAAGAGGAAGCAGTATTCTTGGGCAATGTAGTAAGTAGAGGAGGCATACGAGCGAACGATAAGAAGATCCGAGCAATCATCAAATGGTCAACTCCTAGTACTTATGCTAACATAAGAAGTTTCCATAAACTGGCTTCATTTTACAAAGGATTCATCAGGAATTTCGGTACCCTTGTTACACCATTTATTAAGCTAACAAAGAAGAACATTAACTTCCAGTAGGGAGAAAAGGAGGAGAGGAGTTTTTCCCAGATAAAGGGAAGATTAACCTTCGCCCTAGTATTAGTTTTACCTAACTTTGAGAAAATATTTGAGCTGAAGTGCAATGCATCAGACATTAGGATAGGCATTGTCCTAATGTAGGAAAGCCAACTAATTGCTTTCTACGGTAAGAAGCTCAGAGGACCTTAACTAAACTACTCTGTGTATGATAAAGAACTCTTAGCATTGATTCGAACACTATAAGTGTGGCAGCATTATCTACTGTCGAAGGAGTTTATCATCTATGCTAACCATGAGTCCCTAGGGTACTTTCGAAGTTAGACCAAGTTGTCAAAATGGCAAGTGAGATGGGTTAAATTCCTTAAAGGATTCAATTTTGTAATAAAATATAAGCAAAGGAAGAGCAACGTAGTTGCAAATGCTCTCTCGAGGAGGCATGCACTCCTGATTGAACTATAGACCAGATTTTTTGGGTTTGCTAGCATTAAGGAGTAGCATTCTAGGGATCCATACTTTGGACCCATATTTGCATGTTGTGTTGATGAAAGGACAATAGACAAGTATCATATGGAGGAAGGATACTTATTCCCAGGGGGGGAAATTATGTGTGCCGACTTGTTCACTTCAGGAGCTGCTGATTAAGAAAGCGTACAATAGAGGACTGTCTGGACATTTTGGGGAGAAAAGGATATACGAATTGTTGAGTGGTCGACTCTTTTAACCGGGAATGAGGTGAGATGTGCATCAAGTTGTTGAAAGCTATACCTTATGTAAGAGAGCTAAGTGTCAAGCCAAACAAGGAAAGGCAATGCCTTCGCCTGTTCCGATGAAGCCATTGATCGAATTGAGCATGGACTTTGTTCTCGAACTACCATGAATTACCCAAGGCAAAGATTCTATGATGGTTATCGTGGATAGGTTCAACAAGATGGTACACTTCGTGCCCGTTCCATGACTAATGACGCTTTAACTATTACTTCTCTTTTCTTACAGGAGATTGTACGGTTATACGGTGTACCGAGAAGTGTAGTCTCTAACAAGGACCTGAAGTTCTTGAGCCATTTCTAAAAGACCTTGTAGCATCAGATGGGGACCAAGCTACTATTCAGCACTTCCTGTCACCCTAAAACTAACGGCCAAACAGAGATGGTTAATCATACTTTAGGATCACTACTCTAAGCTGCAGTGGGTAAGAACTTGGCTAACTAGGATGTCTACTTACCAGTGGTGGAATTCACTTACAATCAAGTAGTGCATAACACCATTAGGCAGACCCCCTTCAATGTGGTCTATGATTTTAATCCCGAGTTGGCCCTCAATCATACCCCTGTACCTGTTCCCGTGCAAGAGGACCCTAACGCAAGAGCTAAAGCACAATCCCTACAGCACATCTACGACAAAGTCACTTGGCACATCAACTAAGTCACCAGACGTATATAAGAGAAAGTCAAGGGTAGGATGGCAAAACATTTTCAATTGGGAGACTTGGTTTAGCTGCACCTAAGCAAAGAGAGGTTTCTAAGTAAGAGGAGGAACAAACTATCCCTAAGGGCTAAAGGACCTTTTAGAATCCTCGAGAAGATTAATTATAATGCCTATAGATTAGAGTTTCCCACGAATTATAGGGTATCTAATACCTTCAATGTTACTAACCTTAGTCCATATCACACTAACAAAGGGCTGACCAAAGACTGTTTAGATTTGACCCCAAATCTAAATCAACCTAGAGGGAATGATACGAATCGAGCTACTAGACCATTAACCTGCAACCGAGCTTGAGGAATAGAGGGATTGGCATTATTGAGGCTAAGTATCTCTCTACCGATTAACTCTACATACCAAGATAAATGACTACCCATCTCTCAAAAATTATATGCTGAGTAGTAGAATGCCTTGACAACAACCACACTCCACGTACCAGCTTGAACCTATTGGACTCAACCACTTGCTCGACATCATTACTACCGAGAGGCCGAGAGCTCTATCCTATACGAGTCCTCATCCACTCCTATTCAAATGAAACCATGACTACTTGGAACTCCTGCTCGGCCACCCAACCAAGTCATACTACTTTGTCTACATCCTCCAACACCACCACCAATGTATTGTTGCCACGTGTCTAAGACCACTCATAAAATCTATTATTGTAATCATTGCTTCTTCTGTGAACATTCCTTTTTACTCTTTGTATAACTTGTACATTACTTCTTTAAGACTATACCCTTTTTTGTATTTTCCTATTTAGGCATGTTGCCCTAAATTCTCGGGTATAAATACCCCTTGTATTTGTAGCTATAAACATCAGATTTTGAGCATTAATACACTTGACATTTTTCCTCTTATAAACATTACTTTGTTTACATTCATTTTACTCTTATCCTAACTCTTAAGCAAGGCTAGGTGGTGAGTAACCTCACCAGACTATCTCGTATGTCATATCAAGTTGTGCCGTAAGTCCTTGAAAGTTTCATTAGTGCATCATATCCATTGGAGCTGTTCGTGGGTTTTTACTTACTTTTCATTTGCATTTGTCCTTTCGCACATTCCCCATCACTCCATTTTCAAGCTTAGACCCATTCAACTACCAGCCTTGTCTATTCTTGGTCTCAATTTGCACCAGCTAAGGTAATTGAGCCCATCACCCAATTCGACCCCCTTAAGTTAGAAGAGTTGCAAACCAAGCTACTAGATGAAGACTGAAGTTAGAGGAGGTTGAGGAAGATGATGAGGAGATTGATGCCGAGGAGTATGGAGGGGAAGAAGAAGAGGTTGGTTATTATTAAGCATAGGAGTAAGGACCCTAAGCTCTTCAAGGACTTGACAATGTTAAGGTCCAAATCCTACCTTTTAGTGAAAGTGGAGATGTAGATGAGTACTTAAAGTGGGAAGAGAAAGTTAAAAAGGTGTTTGATTATTATGGATATACAGAAGTTATTCTGACTTGCTACACTTGAGTTCTTTAGGTATACTACTATGTGGTGGAAAAATCTGAATGCAACCTGAGTAAGGGATGGAAGACAAGGTGTATGGACTTGGGATGAGATGAAAAGATTGTTAAGAGGTAGATTTGTACCTAAGACCTACTTACAGGATACGTTTACAAAGTTGCAGGAACTCCACCAAGAAGGCCGAACAATTGATGATTATGTGAGACAGTCTTAGATGCTTATGATCCGGGCTGACATAGAAGAACCTAAGGCTCGTGTAGTATCGAGGTTCATTTCTAGACTTAGATTTGAGATTCACAACATTGTGGAAGTACAAAGGTTTTATACTTTGGAAGAGGTAATTAAGATAGCATAGAGAGTCAAAAAGTAGAGGAGAAGTGCTTCAAGCCGACCTTGGCCAACATTCTCCTAAACCTTAGTTCAATACTAACCTGTTCAAGCTAAGCCAAGGAGGCCAGATCAAGCTAAAGAAATGAATGATCGACCTGACAATAATTAAGCAAGCCAATAGGGTTGAACAAGTTAGTCAAACAAAGTTGAGGCCAAACCAGCCCCAAAGACATATGAGAGAGGACAAACCTCTAAATGGAAGACCAGTGAAGTGAAGTGCTTTAAATGCTTAAGCTTCAAACATATGGCTATTGAGTATCTAAACCGACGTATCATGGTACTCCTAGGAGATCTAGTAGATAACACCAACGAAAGTGGGCCTAAAGAGGAAAATGATGTTGGAAAAGCTAAAGCTAAAGAGAAAGAGAAGACCTATATCTATGCCAACCAGGGAGAAGTGATGACCCTAGTCTTGAGATGAGTATTGAGCTCCCTACCAAACTTCAAAGAAGATTAGAGAGAAAATTTACTCCATACAAAGTATACCATCAAGGGACAATTTATAATGGATGGAGGAAGTTATACTAACATAGTTACACAATCATTTATGCAGAGGTTATATTTGCTGACCTTAAAGCATCCCTAACCTTATAAGCTACATTAGCTTCACAATAAGGGTGCTTTGCACATGACTGAACAAGTAACTATGTCTTTAGTATTAGGAAAGTATATAGAGATGAAGTAGTTTGTGATGTCGTCTACTATTTGGACAACGTTAGTTATTCAACCTACGTATTACTTACGATGAGTATAAGAACACATATACCTTTGTTAAGGATGGAAAGAAGACTGTATTGTGGCCCATGACCCCATTCCAAGTAAATGAGACCCATAATCAGCTTATACAAGCCAGTAAGAAGAAGACCTTAGTAATAAGCTGAAGAGAGCTCCAAGCTACTGAGAAGGTCGATGAGCCTATGTTCCTATTGGTTAGAAGATTGTTAGAGGTGAAAGATTTAGAGGATGTTCCTAATGAGATCCAAAGCTTGCTAAATGAGTTCTCTAATTCGTTCCCTAAAGAATTTCCTAGAAGACCGCCTCTAGTCTAAAGCATAGATCATTATATTGATCTATAAACAAGTGCTGCTCTATTGAACTAACCTACATATAGAATGAACCTTGAGCAAGCTGCTGAGCTGAAGAGATAAGTGGATGAACTCATGGAGTAAGAACATGTGAAGGAAAGCATGAGCTCTTGCACGATACTAGCTCTGCTCGCCCTAAAGAAGGATGGTTCAAGGCAAACGTGCATTTAGAATCGAGCAATCAACCGAATCATTGTAAAGTACAAATATCTGATACTAAGGCTCGATGACATGTTGGATGAGCTTTATGGCACCAAGATATTTTCAAAGATTAATCTATGAAGTGGCTACCACCAAATTCGTATGAGACCAGGTGATGAGTGAAAGACTACCTTCAAGACTAGACATGGACTCTACAAATGGTTGGTTATACCGTTCAGACTTACTAATACGCCAAGCACATTCATGAGGTTAATGAGCCATGTGATGCACCCCTTGATCGGAAGATGTGTGGTTGTGTACTTTGATAACATATTGGTATACAGTATTGACTTGAGCAACCATGTTCAACATCTCCAAGCAATATTAAACATTTTGTGGACCGAGAAATGATATGGGAATTTAAAGAAGTGTACATTTTGTTAAGATGAGGTGATTTTTCTTGGGTTTATAGTATCAGGGGAAGGAATCCAAGAAGATGAAGAGAAGATCCTAGCTATATTAGAATGGTCAATGCTAAAAAATGCTATTGAAGTTTGAAGTTTTCACTACCTAACTTCTTTCTATAGGCAATTTATTAAAAACTTACTTACCATAACTGCCCCCTTGACTAAGCTAACAAAGAAGAGTGATAGGTTCAGATGAAATGATCGAGCTGAACAAAGCTTTAGGGAGATCGAGGAGAAGCTCACCTCCACCCTTATCCTATATTACCAAACTTTGACAAGCCTTTTGAGATAGAATGTGATGCATCAGGAGTTAAAATTGGTGCCATCCTGATGCAAGAGCGATGACCCGTCACTTACTACAATAAGAAACTTAGTGGTGCTACCCTAAACTATCCTATGTACGAGAAATAGTTATACTCTCTTTTTCGAGCTCTTACTATATGGCAACACTATTTACCACTAGGAAAGTTTGTTATTTATATAGACCATGAGTCTTTAAAGCATCTTGGGAGTTAGAACAAACTCTTAAAGAGATAAGCCAAGTGGTTGGAGTTCATGAAAGGGTTTTCTTACAAAATCCAATACAAGAACGGAAGCGCAAATGTGGTCGACGATACTCTTTCACGACGACAAACCTTACTAAACACTTTGCAAACAAAATTACTAGGATTTTTTCTTATCATTGAGTAGTATGCTAATGACCCTCATTTCAATTCGATTATTGAGCAATGCCGAAAAGGAGTTATTGTTTGAGGATATTATCTTAAGGATGGCTACCTATTTAAGGATCAAAGGCTATGTATACCATGTTATTCCATGCATAAGCTGTTAATCCGAGAAGTTAATAGTAGTGGATTATCTAGTCATTTCGAATAGACTAAAATAGCCAATCTATTCAAGGAAAACTTTTATTGGCTTGGTTTAGCCAAGCATATCCATAAGATAGTTGGTAGTTATGAAGTGTGCAAGCGAACTAAAGGGAAGAAAGAGCCCCAAAGAGAATACATGTCTTGCCAATGCTAAACTTTCCTTCGACAGACCTTAGCATAGACTTTATCCTAGGGTTGCCTTGGACATCCAAAGGGAAAGATTCTATATTTGCTGTAGTGGATCGTTTCAGTAAAATGGCACACTTCATTTTATGCCATTGAACTAACAATGCTTTATATATTGCTAATATGTTTTTACAGGAAGTTATCTAACTACATGGAGTGCCAATGACTATCATTTTAGATCAAGACACAAAATTCTTGAGCTATTTTTAGAAGACTCTTTGGAGAAGACTTATAACTAAACTTACATTCATTTCCAGTAGCCACCTTCAAATTGATGGCTAAACTGAAGTGGTGAATAGGACGCTAAGCAACTTACTCAAAGTTGTTGTAGGAAAGAACTTGAGAGACTAGGATCTATGTCTACTAATTGTAGAATTCACATATAATTGAACTATCCATAGCACCATTGGGAAGACCCCATTCAAGGTCACTTATGGCCTTAATCTTACTATTCCCCTAAATATGATCAACCCCTAGAAGCTACTGAAGAGAGTTAATTCGAAGTTGACCGAGCCTAAAAATTGCAAGTGTTACACCAGTTTGTAATAAGGAAGATTACCAAGTTCAATCAGAAACAACATGAGATTGGTAGCTAAGGCCACTAAACTATCACTTTCCAACTAGGAGACTTAGTATGGATTCACCTCAAATGAGGATGATTCTCACACTTAAGACAAAGCAAACTATCTCCTTGAGCTGATGGTTTGTTTGAGGTCCTGAAGAAAGTCAATCGCAACCCCTATTAGATCAAGTTACTTGATGACTGTGGTGTTTCTTCCACCTTTAATGTTTTTGATATGATTTCGCACCAACTAGAAGAAAGCCCTACAAATGCCCAAGAAGAACAACCAAAAACTGCTCCAAATTTGAGAACTAATCTTTCCAACCCCCAAGCAAATGATAGGAATCGACCCTTTGGACTGATCACATGTAACGGAGCTAGAGGACTCTAAGGACTCACTTAGAGAATACTAGCTCAAAGCCATATCCAAGACAAGGATTTTTATTCTGAACTAATCTCCTGCCAAGCTAATTGTCAAACCCTCACGTATGCTAAACCTACCCCTGCCTAGTAGTTGTGCTATGGCTAGATATTTAAGAAGACAACCCCAAGACCATTCGAGTTGAGCTTTCAAGTCGACCAAAAGCATTAGACCCTAACTCAAGCTAACTACTCTACAGTGAGATTGGTTAGCCCTCAACTTGATCCAAATCTGGTTGGCCCTTGACTACAAGCTCTCTTTTCTCTTCCTCTTACACTTTGTACCATATTTCTAACATCCAATCACCGAGCAACACGTGTTTTCTAGCACAACATTCCAAAAGGATTCTTACTTTTCTCTATTGAATATTCTTTGTCTCTTTTACCCTTTTTTTGTATATGTTATGTAACCTAATTATAAGAATACCTTTTTGTCTTTTCATACATGTAAGGTAACTTTAGTGGATGGATATATAAACCCCTACTTATTTGTATGCAAACAATCAATCATCAATATAAGAATTTTATTTAAATTTTCTTTAAGCAACCCTAGTACTCTCATTGCCCCTAACTCTTATCTATTCCCTTTAATAACGAGTAGTGGCAAGTGACTCCTCGATTTAGATCGGTGAGTCATATCCGATAGATTGTAAACCAAGTAAGATCTATTGGTGCATCATATCTATTCAGTAGCTGCCTGGACCTTGCTAGCTTTTCTTTTATTTCTTTTAGTTCACTTTGTTGTGGTGCTTCTCTATGTATCTCTAGAGAAGCATCACATTAGCTTCTACATCAAAATCAAAGGAAGAAGTAGTATGACAAACTAACGTGCTTAAAGTATGTGAGCCTAATGTTAAGTAATTTGTACCAACTATACCTTTTCCAAGATTGTTAAAGAAACGAAAAAATGATGAAGATTATGAGAAATTCCTAGAGATGTTCAAAAAGTTGGAGGTTAATATTTCCTTGGTAGATTTACAAAAGTAAACACCTAATTACAAACATTATTTAAAAGAAATCAAAACAAAGAAAAGGAAGATGAATAGGTGAGAGACATTCATATTATCTCAAGCGTGTACTAAAGCATTGAGAGATATACTCTACCTTAAATTAAATGATCTAGGGAAGTTTACTTTGGATTATACCATAGGAGATAAACATTTTAAGAGTGAATTTTGCAATTTAAGTGCAAGTATTAATGTGATCATCTTCTCTATGGCAAAGAAATTAGTAGTAGGGGATCCAATCAAGAAAATTGAGATGATGATTAAATTAGGTGAAAGTTCTTTTAAGAGACCTAAATTGGCAATCGAGGATGTGCTTTTTGAAAGTGGATAAATTTATATTTCCTATGGACTTTGTAATCTTGAATATAAAAGAAGATCGAGAGATTCCTTTTATCCTTAGGTGTCCATTCATAGCCATTGTTGCCATTGTAATTGATGTGAAAAATCATAAAACAATATTGAGGGTTAGGACTAGTGAGTTACATATCAATATTGCAAAGTGATGAAAAAGGAAGGATCTTGGACCACTATACCATATACAATATTGGACACTCCAATCGGAGTAAGAGTTGACTTTGATAAGAAACAAGAAGCTCTAACAAATAGAAAAGGGATTGATAAGAAGGTGACTAAAAAATTCAATCCACCTTTATAGGGTGAAGTAGGAAAAGTCGAGCTAGCGACATTATATAAAAGTACTTCTTGATAGGTAACCCAAGCATTGATTTTTCTTTAGTATCCTTTTTGTGTTGATTTTTAGTTTAATTTTATTTTTTTTCAAAGAAAAAAATTAATTTAATTCACTTGTAAAAAATTTTTAAAATTCTTATATTATATGATTTTTTATTCTTTTGTTTTGTGTAAGACTCAGTCAGTGAAGAATTTTGGGTCAAATTGAATATTTTAGAAATACACATTTTCTAACAAGTCCAGAAGGTTACATAACCATTGACATTGTCATGTAAAGGTACATGTGGATAAAGAATTGCAAGACATGATGCAAATAGAGGGAAATACGGTAAAAAACATGGGTATGCTTTAAATTGTGCTAGTCCGCATAGGTGAAAGCACACCATGCTCCCTCTAGTCTGACTATTTTAAATTCTCGACATTTTCATCTTTATATTCCACTTTTCCCTTTCATTCTCCATTTTGAAAAATACCCCATAAATTATGACGTGCTTCTCTTTCTTAGTTTTAGTCCATTTTGTGCTTGTTTTCACTCAAATCAAGTATGATCTTTTCACTTTCTCTCTCTTATTTCCCTCTCTACTATCATCATTTCCGTTTGCTTGTGTGTTCCATGTATTTAATTATCTTTCTTTCTCTAAAATTAAGGTTTGTTATAGAAAAGAAAAGATAAGATCTTGCTATGATATTGGTGTTAGATTCTTGCTCAATAATGTTGATGGCATGATTTGCACAAGTTTTGAACATTCCTCCTAAACATGAACTCATAAACTAACTATATTGTATTGTTCATGGATATTTATGGTTTGTTATACTTGTATGGGTTTTTGCACTTCTTAAAGTGTTTTTTCATATAAAGTTGTGTTATTTTTGCAATGTAATGTTAGTTGGGCTGTATACTTGCTGGATTGGTAAAGTTGGTTCAATTTTTTGTTCAGACGATAAACTTAACTAGATATTCATGTTGCTTTGATAACTAGACCATGGATGTAGAAACTAATCTAGATGCATTTTTTTGTTTTGATTTTGAACTTGAGATAGATAGTTTCTATGCATGAGATGTTTAGTTTAGAGTTTCGTCTAACCTTCACATTTTTCTCATAGAGTCATTGCATATTTTGGTTTAAAGTGTGAAGGATTGATTATATTAGGTGTAAGCTTATGTTTTGCTATTTATCAAGAATCATGCAAAGAAGGGTAAGGCAAAGAGAAGAGAGTCTATAACCTGAGATACTTACACAGGGGCATCCTATGCTTCAGTTTTAATTAAGGGGGTATAGGAAGAAATTCGCTAAGCCTTATAGAAGTAAGTTTATGAATTCTCTATATATAGATTGGGATATGCTTGAGCAGATTGGATTAGAGAGCATAGGTAGAAGATTGATTTATTTTGGTGGTTAGGACAGACTCTTTAACATTAGGGAAGATACATGTAAGAAACCTACTCTTGAGTTCCTTATAACTATGAAGTTGGCTCATTATTATATAGAGGCTGGTGCTAATAATGTCATGGAGTTCAAATTGAATGGACAACCATACTGAATGATAACCCAGTTTTCTATTTTAATCGAGTTATATGATGAGACTTATATGAGGACTAAGGAGTACAAAATGTTACTAGTAACTTTGCCTTAAAGGGATACTGATCAAGGTTATGGGCAAGTGCTAAGTAGTAGTCAGGTATATAAGCTAAACAAGTCAAAGGCATCCAAAATGAGGAATCTAGCTCACAGATATGTACATTAGGTGCTAACTCATAGTTTATCTAATAGAGGATAGAGTACTGTGTTTGTTAATTTAATGGATATCTTATATCTCTATAGCATGGTTGAGAGATACTATATTTATTTAGGGATCATATTGGCATTTTTCTTCTAATGTTAAGCTAGTGATGCTAGAGTTGGGAATGTTTGTTGTGGACCATATATCACTCGTTTAATGAAGAGTTTGGGTATTTATGATGAGTTACAAAGATTACATGTAAAACGCCTCATGAAATCGATCAATTTTAGTTCCTTAAGGAGAATGGAGTTGGTGCTTAGAGGATAAAATATAGTAGAGTAGCTTAATGATATAGAAGAAGATGAGAATGATTTGCCATTACCCCCAGGTTATTATCGAACATTGAGTCCTAAAACACCTTAGATCTAAGATGAGGAGGATTATTAAAGTAAAGAGGAAGGTGAATAGACTTTCTATACGATTTGAGTAGCTTGTAGACATGTTTGCCTCTTATTTTAATCTTTCACCTCCACTACCACCACTTAAGGTGGAAGCTAAAGAGAGAAAACTAGCAAGCTAGTACTTCATCGAGATTTATGTGATTTGCTAACGAGTTTTCTTTAGTTTTTAGGTACCCTTTTTATTAGTAAGGGAATAATCTAGAAGTCCTAATGATTTCTCTTATGGACTTTAACATTTGTAGGAGAAGCAGTTTTAGTTTTACGTTCTAGATTTTAGTTTAAGTTTTTTAAAATTTTTATTGCTTTATTTATTTTTCTTTTGCAAGTTCTATATGAACTCAACTGAGTATATGGGTTTTAGTATGAAAAAAAAGAAGAAGTAATGTCCAAACATTAAACAAGAGAAGTTTCAGCTTTCTTTTTATCCTTTGTTTTTATTTCTTTCCTCCTTTTGCTATTGATTTTTGTGCTTTGATTGTTATTTATGTACAAAATGAATGTTGGGGAAGGGATTATGAATTCATTACCATTTAAGAGATCAATTTTTTTGCATTTAATTGAATTTTTTTATTAGTTAACTTGTAATAATATTCGTAATTAACAACTTGTGCTTGAATTGAGTTTTATACTTAATCATAAGCTTTGAATTACATTTTGCCAAAGTTAATTAGTGGAATTTGTATGAAGTAAAGTTACATGTTATTTAGCCTAAGATTTTAAAATCCGAGATTAAAGCAACATCACTAAAAAAGAGTTACTTATGACCATTTTTTAATTTACTTAAATGTATAATTTTCTCTTAAAAAATTTTGGAGCTCTATAATCTTTAGGAAATAAGCAAGTGAAACTTGTCTTTTGTAAATTCTCTAAAAAAAATAATAGAGTTGGAGGCTATATAATTAAATGGAAAAGAAAAGAAGTTCAATTTGAGCTTAATTGAATCCAAATTTAAATTGAGAAAGTTTAGTTATAGACCTCGTTGACATGAGTAATTAATCCTGAGGGATGCCTCCTTAAGTTAGAATAGCACATATTAACTTGGGCGACTAACTTAGGATTAGTGGTTGAAAGCTCTTTACAAGTGTTAAGAGAAAAGTCCATGTGTAGACTAGACTTGATCAATTAAAATGAAATTAATTAATTGGAGTAGTGGATGATTTGAAGGGAAGTTTTAATTCCTAATAGTCTAAGGTTGTCTAACTTGGGATGTATTAACTAATGAAACTACTTCATTAAACTAAAATGCAATTGAATTAAAAAGGCCCCTAATAAAAATTAATACTAAAGGGATGGTCAAAGGGTGAGTAAATGTAAGATATGTTTATTCTGGATTATGGTGCTTAGTTAGAGTAAAGAGGGGAGATGTATATATCTTAGCTAAATGTATAAAATTTTTATGACTTTTTCTTAGTTAGGAGATATTAAGTCTAATTTTAAGTTTAGTAATCCTTGCTTAAATGGTACGGATAAATTTTAATTTAGATGGATTAACTTGTGAACTCTAGTACTTTATGCCTTTTGAATGTTGTAAGGTAATTAAGCGTGAGAGATAAAGTTATTAAGAGATTTTTGGTTATATTTTTGAAACTACAAGTTAATTAAGAGTTTATCATTTAAAATGTTCTCAAGTTAAGTGTAACTTTTTGGTTGGTCTCTTAATTGGTGATAATTTAACAAAGTATTTCTTGTCCTTCATTGTTTTGTTAGATAGGCAAAAGTTCAAGTGTGAGGCTATTTTATAAAGCATAAATATACCTATATTTATAGGTTGATTTTATAGATATTTTAAGTTTTTTTGGATGGATTTGATGCATTGAATTCGTTAGTTTTTGTTTTTAGGACTTGACTATTGTTTGGTGCACAAAACGGGAATTTATTTGAAGAATTTGTCGATGAAGGATTGAAGCCGTGCTAGAGAGCATGACTATCCTGTACCTTTGTTGATATGGAATTAAAGAAAAATAAATTTGTGTTTTGCTAAAAGTATAGGAGATACCATGTTGAATAGCATGATTGTGCTTATGATTGTGTTAGGGTCGCATCAGGTACAATTTCATGAAGTTTCCTTATAAGACTAAAAGAAAGATTAACAAATGGTAGGGCCAAGTCCAAAACCATGTCATAACCCCATAGATTCCTTATACTATATATAAAGAAGGCCTTGTAAATAGAGGTAAAAAAAAAAAACTTAAAGAAGAGAAACATTATCATTCCATTTATTCAATTGGAATTAAGGTTTAAAAGATAAGAAGAACAACTTTTAATGTAATTTTATTTTCTTGCAACCTTATAAGATGCATCAAAACACTTCAATGTTGCTCTTATTTAAATAATATCTATTTGTTATTAACTTTTGGTTATTAGCAATTTATCGAAAAGCTTCTATTTGTTTTATATCTTATATCATCTTAAACTTTTATTAGTTGAAAGTTTTCATTAATATAATATTTAGGTTAGTTATAATTTATTATTGTTGCCATTTGTATTTTTTCTTAATAATACATTTTAGCTATTTATTTATTTTTCATTATTATTACTCATACCTCTTATTGTTCAAGAGACATATTATTGCTATGATACCAAAATAGTAGTGAGTAGTTATGGTTCCTCATGACTTAACACAAAAAGTATGCAACTCTTAGAATATATTCTGATAATTTAAAGGAGTATAACTCTTTATAAATATCGTATTATTCTAGATAACCATATAAAAATCATTAGTAATATTATAAAGATGGTGGTATTAACTTTAGGGACAAATTAAGTAATATTATTGGGTATGCAACTAAAAGGAGGTTCTAATTTTATACAATAGATATAATAGATGTATTGAGATAACAGATGGAAACGTAAAATTTAAAGTAAATTTAGCAAAAGGATCTTCAAATTTGTAGGGTTTTTACCTCTTAAGTGATTGTGGGATATGAGAAGAGTATCTTTTATATAGATAATTAATTGAATATAAGTGATGAAAAAATTATCTCTTGATATTTATATAACCAAAAATAAGTTAATGGTCTAATAATATAGAAGATATAGATTAAATTAAATTTATCAAAGGGCTTTTAAATTTGTATGGCTTTATCTTTGAAGTGCTCATGGGAGGAAGAGGTTTAATGGAGTCAATAAGTTGATGTAAACGTAACTATTTTTTTTTTTTTTACCATTCATTTTATAGTTTGGAAGAATAGAATTGAAATCTAGTCCAATTTTTCATGTCCTAGGATCATAGTCAAATGGCATCTTTTAATAGTAATTTTACAACCATATTTCATAAAAACTAATTTTGGACTATCTTTTGTTTTTTTTTTCTCCATTAAGCTTGAAAATAACTTAATCCAAATCTTAAAAAAAGAAAAAAAAAAGGAACCTGGTACATCTTTGATTTGATGGGGAAAAAAAAAAGAAAACTAATAAGTGATTCGAATTGCCTTCCAATTACAATCACCATTATAAAAAAAATTAAAAAATAGAAGAAAAGTTTCCATACCTTTAAGACTACTAAATTGTTAACTAATTGAGTACTTTTTGAACTACTAATTTTTAGTATACCTTGTTGTTGCTATCGATTTAAAAGAAGAAAAATGATAAATAGTGAAAAAAAAATTATTAAAAAATTTTGTTGAGAATGATGTGTTTAATAAAGATTGATCATTTGTCCTTGTAATTAGTATTGTAGAAAATTTTATTTTAAATTCTCAAGAAAAGGAAAAAAATGCAAAAAAAAAAAAATACAAAAATACGGCTTTTAGGAAAATATTTCCAAAAATACCACAGTTCCAAGCGATTCTAATTAGGATTTATACATCCCCATCCCTCTCTTCCCTCATTCTGCATGCCATTTCAATAGCTTCCTAACTCTCTCTCTCTTAAGCTATCTATAAAATCTCTTTACCAAATCAACCATCTAGGTCCATTTTTTTATGAATAAATTATAGAATCGAAATAGTTTACATGGTATAGATCTTTATTGTGGGAAGTTTTTTGGAAATGGGGAAATAATTGATGTGCTATCATCACTTTCTCTCTTTAAATATCAATATAGGAAAAAGTATCATTTTTACTCATTTTTATCCATTTTAAGTAATGTTTTTCGAAGAAATAGTGTTCTCAATTGATGCATGATGGTACATTATTGTCTACTAGTAATTTTTGAGCAAGTGAGTATGTTTGTCTGTTTTATGACATATAGTTGAATTAAATAGTTTTCTATTCACTATTGCTTGTAAGCCAAGTTATTTTTTTTTATAAATTTATGTTTATTAGTCAATTATATATAATTGTATTTTTTTTTGTAAGACGTTAATATTTTTATAATTTTTTTTCCCAAAATATTGTATTTGTTATTTAGTATAGTTTATGTATACATGTATGTAATACATGTATATTAGGTAATACGTGTACAAATAATTATTGTTAAGGGGTGTAGATAATGAATTAGCGTATAACTTCTTTATTTATTTCAATTGGAGTAATTATTGATTCTAGTACCGTTAAGGGATTATGATAGTGAAATCAAATTAGGTGATGTGTTCATAAACTTGAGTTGAGTGTGTCTTCTAGTATCAAGTAATATTTTTACATGTGCATGCTGAAGTTTATGCAGTTGATGTGGCAAATAGGTGTATAATGGATAATATGAGGTTAGTTTGTTATGTTGGTAGAAATATTGTGAAGGGAGAGGATGGGGTGCAATATGATGGCGCCCAAGAACAGTAGTTAGAGTTCCTTTTAAGGCCATGTATGACTACGTAGTTGGATTAATATATAATTGAATTTGGGTTGACATGAAGACATATCAAATCGAGTTAATTTATAGATGCCCCCTTATAGGCGAAGCTAGGGATATGTTCTATGTCATCCTTATCAGCAATGATTATAATGTCTAATAGCTCATGGCTTCCTTAGTAGGATGTAGCGGAGTTAGTGGTTCCGTAGAGATGTATATTGAAATTCGTGAAGTGAACCCACCACCGATAGCCCTTTCCATAGCTAAGCATGATGTCAGATGGCATAGCGATGATGTTGGACTGTAAGTTGAAATCGGGGTATTCGAATCTTGAGTAGTCACACTGAGTCATGTATTAAGTAGCAGTCACGTGTCTCGTGAACCTAATGTATTTATCGTTAACCAGTCTAATAGAGATATTGATGTGAAGAATGAACCAGCATGCATTGACATTGATGAAGATTTCGATGAGATAGATTGTAATGCTGACGTTAGCTCAAGTGACTATTAATTGCATGAAGTGGAAGAAGCACAAAGGTCACGTGGACGAAATGATTGGAGGTATAGGTTAGTAGCATGTATGGACACGATTAAGATGTTGGAACTTGTGCCTTTTCTATATGGCAAGTGTGGGGGATGGACTAATGGTGTTTGAGGATAGTATAAGTAGCGATAAATAGAGTTTCAATGATGAATTGAAGGTGGACATGTCAAACATCTACAAACAACTGTGAGGTTGCATCATATTATGAACCACCACAACTTCATCATAAAGGAGTTTAAACCAACGTTATGGCCTATTAAATGCATTGACTGGGAAAAGAGTTATAGGTGGAGACTTAGAGCTTGTAAAAAGCAACATACAGGATGCTTTGTGATAACCAGATTCGTAAGTCCACACACGTGCCTCAATCTTATAATAAGTTGGGACCACTTAAAATTGGACTTAGACACCCTATCTTACTTTTTGATTAAGGATGTTCAAGAGTCACCAAACGTTAAGATAAGACACTTATAAGCAAGTATTTGTAAGCAATACGGTTATACAGTACACATCAAGGGGATTAAGGAAGCAAAGTGTAAAGCGATTGAATAGGTTTACGATAAGTTGAAGGAATCATGTGCGATGTTCCCGCATTTACTAAATGTGATCTGAGAGGTTAATCCCGGTATTGTGGTAGAGTAGAAATGAGGAGATAGTGATGCTGTCAAGCATGTGTTTTTCGACAGAGTCTTTTAGGCATTTGAATCGTGCATTAAGGTGTTTATACATTGTAGGCTTGTAATTACGATCGATAGAATATTGCTATATGGAAAGTATAAGCATAAATTGTTGATTATGATTGAAGTTGATGGTTAAAGTCACATTATCCCACTTGGTTTTGCCCTAGTTGATAAGGAATGTTGGGATAGTCGGAGTTGGTTCCTAACGTGTGTGCTCATGCACATTATAAGAGATCGTATTAATATATGTTTGATTTTAGACTGTCATGTTGGGATCTAGTCTATAGTAGAGGGCAAGAATGCAATCTGGCTAAGTGGTTAGCCTTGGCGGTGTTGTATCTAACATGTTGCCAGTAACTTCAATACTCAGGTTAAGAACAAAGAATGTAAAGAGCTAATAAAGAAGGCCACTTACCAGTTGCAACCTTGAAAGTTTCGCGCCTACTATGATGAAGACAAGACTATGAGCCCCCATACTAGAGCTTACTTTAGAGACTTACATCTTAAAATATAGACGTTGGCATATGACAACGGAGCTTGGTTTATACATGAGGTGATCGACATTGTAGAAAGTTATAACAGTGCTTTTGCATGATGCTAGGAACTTGCTTATTGTGGCAATACTTAAGAAAACTTTCTACAACTGCAATGACTACTTCAACAAATGTAGAATCAAGTTAGCGGACATAATAGGAGAAGAAGTTGTTCTTTTTCTAACATTTTGTTTTTACATTATGAGTTTTGTAGTAAGCTTAGTATTTTTTCTCCTCTTTTACATTTGCAAGAGTAGATGGATCAAGGACCAGCAAATAGGTCACTGCTTCACTTACAACCATCTTATAGGTTTAAGTTAGTGTGAGGTAATTAGGTAAGGAATAACAAATGGAAAACATACTTGCAACTTTTTTTATTCATGTACTGATTGTAACAATAGTTCTTCTTCCTTGATTATAGGAAAACTACTGGCTCAAGTGCCATAGACGTGAGGTGATATTTAAGCATCAGGATAGTAAGGAGATCCCGATAGATCTACGTATGATCCCATATTTGGAGTGGTCAGGCTTCATTGGTGTACATTGGGTTTTCTTTATACAGTTGGATTGGTACTTGATTATTACCCTAGTTGAGTGATGGAGGGAAGAGATACGTATGTTTCACTTTCATACTGGTGAGATGACAGTAACGCTACAAAATAAATCTATGCTTATAAGTTTACTAGTCGATGGCGATACAGTTACTAGCGTGGCAGTGTCTATTGGCTGGGCTGAGTTATGTTACTATCTATTAGGAATTCGCCCATCAGAGTACCTTAAAGGGTGCCAGATTGAAGTTGTCCTAGTTGATGGACAGCTTCATCGATTTACCTTTTGATGTGGATGACAAGACAGTGCAGCGCTTTATAAGGGTATATATCATATAGTTGATCGGAGGTATGTTGTTCTCAGATAAGTCTAACAATATTGTACACTTTATGTTCCTCCCTCTCCTATTGGACCTTACCATAGCCAGGTGATTGGCGTGGTTGTACCACCGGTTGTACCTAGTTTCTAGGGTAGATACAGGAGAGATTAGTGGTCCATTAGTGATTTTGTAGGTATGGCCAATCGAGCATTTTCTACACATCAGCCCTTTATGTCGCCGAATTACGATAGTTGTCAATGGTTGACCACTTATGAGTTGATAAGGGGCAGAGTTTGACATGATTGAGCTACTAACGCATATGGTTGGATAGTATAGAGAGGCATTTGATCGCCAACGTTTGGAGCAGGTATGTATTTACCAAAACCATCTCTTTATTCATTTAGTAACTGTTACTTTTTTTTTTCTTCTCATTATTGATTATCAATTTAGGTTGTTTAGATTCACTACAACTACAATGATGTTGTTAGACTCCTCGCTTATTATTGAGATAGGAGTGATGTATGGCTAGCCCGTGTACCACCTATATGCTTCTACATCATGGAGATGTACTATCTCGACCACGTGGCTTGATAGATTGGAGGATATAGGAGATCCTAGCCCACCCTAACATTGGATGGGCATTATACCATATTTACTTAAGGGGTAAGACAAAGATAAATTAGGTGATACAACATGCAGATTAGATATCATATTGGGAGGATCGCTAAAACCGAATAGTTTAGGTTTAACTATCGCCTGGTGTATATCTTAACTACATCCCTTGGTTCTAGTAAGTTGCCCGCAGATACATTGGTCGATTAGGGGTTGCTTAGATGTATATGGTATATATAGTTGCTTTTTCAATTACACTTTTATTTTTCCATTTATATGTAACTTAAACTTTTACATTCGGAATGCAGGCAGACTTTATATATAGAATGTCACACATGTCATATAAGAACGTAATATCTGAGTGGTATTGAGTTGATGACCTCATCTAAAGGATTATTGGGGTCTACTTAGGTGACTCAACTGTACTCGGTCTTAATGTCAACGAAGACGAATCCCTACCAAACGAGTCATAGAGAAATCGGGGTTGTTAGGGAAGTAGTCATTGTCGAGTTAGAAGCTAAGGACGTAGACAACCCAGCGTGCAGATTCGTAATGATGCTTCTCTTTCACATTACTTGCCACCAGCATCTCCTAGATCGCTAAGATTTGAGTACCGAAGGCCATTCATCGGGGAGAGCTTTGAAGATCTTATGTACTACACTCCTATCGTGAGAGAGAGTTCCACTAGTTAGGTCCATACCCTCTTATATAATTGAGGAGGCCAGTTAGAGATTCTCAGTATGACATGGGCAAGAGAGTTATGCAAATGTACATTTCTCTGGTTCCCATGCACGTATCGTTTTTGGGTGCTTACAATTAGGATGGTGGACAGATCACTTAATTGGATTTGGCCTAGATGGTTGAGCCTTAGGATAATGTAGAACCCTAGAATGTTCAATTGTTGGCTCGACGACAACACCGACGTCATTAGATTTTGATATTTTACTTTTGATTTACTTTCTTTATTTTTGAAATACTATTTAGCTATTTTGATAATGTAATTACGTTTCCTACAATGGTTTCGTGTTTTCATAATTTTAAGTTATTAACATGTTTTAATGTCGATTCAAAACACGTATCTATGTAGTACGGAAATAGGATAAAATTGAACATCTTACAAATAAATAACCAAATAAAATTCAATTGATTGATTAAAAAAAAAAAACTATCTATAGAACATCGCGTGTTGATTATATTTTTAACTAAAATTATGTATGGATTTGACTAAATTTAAAGTGATTTTGTTTTTAACTAAAAATGTGTATATGCTCTACTAAATTTAAAGTGAATGAGTAGATGAAATAAAATAGATACACTACACTGAAAATTGTTTCTTAAAAAAACGATTTTAACTACAGTATTTTTAGAAATATTTTGCAAGGACTATATTTTTGTAATTTTTTTTTATATTTTTTTTCCTTTTCGCTAAATTCTTGTGGCACTGCAATTTTTTTCACTATTAATACTGCTCTTGAAGAAGTATCCCATTCCAGCACAGATATCCCTAAAAAAAAAAAAAAAAAAAAAAAATCCAGCACAGATCGGGCACGCGCTGAAAAAACATACGGAATAAAAACCGCCACCAATTTTGTGTTCTTCTTTGATCAAGCTTTCATTAATCGAACCCAAGCTTAGATTATATCCCCGAAAAATGCGAACTGCATTTCACGATCCCAATCCGTAGAACCCTAATCTCAACACTACACAATCCTACGGAAATCTAACTCTTAACACTATCTGGTCGAAGCTTTGCGGTTAAATCCGATAACAAAATGGGTCGGATCTTTGAGTACTTCGTCGTATGTGGAATTGGACCAGAGATCCGAACCCTAGATGGTAACAAAGGATTCCATGGTACAGGAATCATGTACTTAGCTTCTTTACTCGATCAATTCCCACCGTCCAATCACTCTCTTTACCCTCCTCCACCTCCTCAACTTCCCACAGTTAGTTCGTTTTTCAGTTGGTTTGTTATTCAGTCAGTTAGTTACTCAGTTGTTTCAGTTTTTGTTGTGTCTAATGGATTTGATATTTGCTCAGTGCGTGTTGCCTGCTGGTGTGGAGTTCTATTCATCGGGTTTTGATTCGAATGATCCTTCCACTTATCCACGGAGCTATCCTATTGTGTTGACCGGTATGCGTGTTGATTTCACCTGCATTTTCGTTGTTAATGAAGTTCCACTATTTGCACTAATGCATATTTCAAGTGTGATTGGAGGTTTTTGCATTGTGTTTGTGGTCATGGATTGTTCGGGTTTCTTAGCCAACTTCTTGTTCTAACTCTGTCAAAGTAGTGGTTGTGGACGTGAGAAACATTGCAGGTGATAGTGCATAAACTTTAGGTGCCTGTGTGAATGTGGGTGATTTGATAATTCCTGAGCATCTTTTTCCATATTTGGAATTGTTTCATGGGTTAAGAAATTCATCTTGGGTGGATAATTGCTTCTAAAGTTTCTTTTTGAAGTAGTTTTAGAGAGGCAGACTTTAGGATACTGGTTTGAGGGGTAAAACTAGGAGGAATAAGAAATCTATTCTAGGATGTCAACCAAGTCCCACTGTTGTGTTTGCTTCCAGGGATAAAAGAGCTGCAAGGAACAAATAATTGAATCATAGCAAAGTTCGACCAAAGCCTTGTGCAGTCGCTATGAAGAAGAAGATGACAATTCTGTTGAGTTTTTTATTTGACCAAGTGAAAATCTTGCTTTTGAAGAAGAGATGTTACTTCAATAGGCAGTCCACATGGATGAGTATGTCTTTTTCGAATAAAGAAAACTCAATGTCTTGACTGGTTCACTGTAACAGAGGTAGGTACAACACATGATTGTAAAACTTCATAAAATGTAACTGTCATACTGGAATGCCTCCAGAAACTTTGGTCATCCCCATTGATAGAAGGAGCATTTTTAGAGAGAAGGGAGAATAAGTCTTTAGTGGAGTTTGATTTCTAATCATTGAGGTTTCTAAGAAGAATACTTTTGGTAGAGATTATCTCCCTAAGAATAAAATAACCTAAAACATGTATATCCATCCATAGCAAGCTTGAACAGATTGGTGAACAGATTGTGAATCACCATCCCATATCATGCTAAAATCACAAATGGGAACTTGAGCCAACCTTACATGATATGGTACATAAATTCAGTCCAACCTTTATTTATATGCTTTCTACACCATCTGAGAGAAACCCCAATGGTGATCATAAGGGTTAAATTTAAGGCCCAAAAAGTAACATGCTAGATTAAAGCGGGCTTTTAGTCATATGAGTGCTGTCTTGCACAATGCGGTTGTGCTCTCTTGTACACTCTTTTCGATATTGAGTCCAATGCTAGTAATGATGAGACACTCCTTGTTGGCTTTTTGCTTTTCCCCTTGACCGTGAAATAAGAGAATGGAAAAAATGGTTGTCAGAATCGCAAATGATGCATTTATGCCTATAACGGTAGGACATCAAAAGCTAGGATGATATGAAGTTGACGGTGATAGGTCTAGATGCCTTAGGTCTCCCTTTTTTCAGATAAGTTCAGAAATTTCATTAGTTATAATATGGAGACTACAAAAAAATTACTTCCTCAAAAGAAGTAGGCCAAAAGTGTATTTGTAGATATGCTACACAAAAACGAAAATACTGCATTGACATATAATCCTAAATAAACATAACAGGCGCTCAACCAAGTCTTTACAACTTGTTTATACAAACATGAACACACTCCCTTATCAGAAAAACAAGTCAAAATACTTCTAAGGATTCGCTCAATAGTTTAAGCATTTAGACCAAGACTTAACAAACACCAAAGAAGAAGCTAAAACTTTCCTTACAATACAATTCATGATAAATAAGTTGGTTTAGTGGTAGTGATCAACAAAAACAGCTGCTACTTGTGTAACGATGGGAAGAAATGCACAATCATCTTTATCTCAAGTGCAAATATGTGATTGAAGTTTGGGGAGATTCTAAGACCACATTCATGACTCTACCTATGTTCCTTACCTGGCTTCGTCTATTATCAATCTTTTCTCAACCTATAAAGCTTTGCTAAGGTGGATTTGGAAGAAGGCTATTGCTATAATCATATAAAATATTTAGAAAGAAAGGAATGAGTGTAGATTAGGTCTAAATGCTCAAACTATTGAGTAAATTGTTAGTTGACTTGTTTTCCTTGGTAAGAGATAGCATTTATGTTTGTATGGAAGTATAGATTAGGTCTAAATGCTCAAACTATTGAGCAAATCGTTAGATATATCTTGAGTTGTTTTTCTGGGAAGAGAGTGCATTCCTGTTTGTATAGTCAAGTTATCCATATATCCACCCTTCTTGATGCTTCAATTGGTTTCCTAGGTCTCTTGTTGTGTTTCTATCTTTTTATCTATAGTGGGTAGTACCCATTTTTTGTAACAACCTTTTCCATTAATGGAAGCTATAAAATTTGACATTACTCAAAAAAAAGATCCACTTGAAAAGTTCAAATCATCAATGAGCTTGAAGCTAATGCTAGGTCCTTATTTTTACTTTTTGATAAGTATACCTCTGGGAATGCCTAGGAGCAAATTTCAAGAGTGCCTCATATTGTATTGCACTGTCATAAAAATGACACTTTGTCTTGTTCTCCTTTTTTGGTAATTTTAGTATTTGATTGTGAAATGTAAATAAGCAGATATCTGGACTCCTTACTTTACAAATCAAAGATGGACTACTCGAAAACAAAAACTGTAGAGTATTCGCTCATAATCTAAGGCTGAAGGATTAGAAGATGCACCGTAGATGCAAAACCGTGGTCTGTAAATCAAAACTTAAGAAAGTTAGGGAGTTGAATTTAGAATTCCTGCCACATATGGCTAGCTCTTTCCCTGCTATATGTTCTGCTAGTAATCCAAACCCACTCACTGTTCTATCATTCCTTTCTCTCAACTACTAATAGACGGTTGCAGTCAGGGCAATTTCCATACTGTCTACTCTAAACCTCCCTAAGTCCAGTTAAGAGCTATCCATGCAACTGAAATCCAAAGGCCAGAAAGTTTCTGTTTTCCATATGCTCAGCAAAATGGTCGTTAAAAATGAGATGCTTGTAATTGTAATGATCTATAATAATGATAGGTTTAGTAGTGAGTAGAGTATGTTTGTGTAAAAGGGAAAAATAGTACATTTGGTATTATACTTGTAATAGGTACTTAATTGCATACGGGCAAAATAATCTTTGTGGATGTAACTACTAAAGCATTAGTATAGATACATAGGAGAGAGAGAAATAGGCAGCTTGAGGATATTGTTACTTTTGTTGAGTGAGTTTACCTTCACAAATGGAAGAGTGTCATGGAAGATCGTTTGCTTGTAGAACCTACTTCTCAATCGATCTAGATTGTTAGGGTTTCCATCAAGTAGTCTTTTACTCTTATTGTTTAGTTTTCTTGTAATTGAGAGTATTTGAACCTACGGATGTTTCAATTGGTGTCATTTGTGGGAAACTCATGGCTTCAATTTTGATTTCATGGGAATTTCTTTTTGTCTCTTGTCATTTTGTGATCTTGTTATTTGTGAGAGGAATTGAATTCTGTATTCATTACTTTGAGAAACGTGATACATGTATATATACAAACCTAGATAATTTAAAATAAGAAAGTAAATAAATACATAAAATAACTATTTGATGCTTTTTATTTCTATTCTAATCTATAACACTCCCTCTCAAGCTAGAGCATAAATCTTAATCATCCTTAGCTTGTTACAAAGATAATTAACTTGAACTTCATTCAAAGTTTTTATAAAAAGGTTTCCTAATTGTTCTCTAGTCTTCACAAATCCTATGAAAATTAATCTTTGCTAAATTTTCTCATGAATAAAATGATAATCTATTTCAATGTGTTTCGTTTGTTCATAAAATACTGGATTCGATGCAATGTGAAGAGCAACTTTGTTATTGCACCACAATTTTGCAGGTAGTGATGTTTTTAGGCCTACTTCAGTTAAAAGCTGATTTATCCATATTACTTTACATATCGATTGTGCCATAGCTCTATACTTTGATTTTGCATTCGATTGTGATATAATATTCTGTTTATTACTTTTCCATGAAATCAGATTTTCTTCAACAAAAACATAATATCCAGAAGTAAATCTCCTGTTTTCCTTAATCCTACCCAATCAGCATCTGAAAAGCACTCAATGCTAGTATGACCATGGTTCTTATATAAAATACCTCGTCCAGGAGCTCCTTTTAGATAGCATAAGATTTGTTGTACAGCTGCCGAATGATCTAACTGTTGGGGAAGACATGTATTGATTGATAACACTGATTGAATATGCAATATCTGAACGAGTAACTGTAAGATAATTTAGCTTTCTAACCAATCTCTTATATATCTTTTGATTTTCAAACAATTCACCATCTTTTGTAAGTTGCAAATTAGGAATTATTGGAGTACTACACGGTTTAGCTTCTAGTTTTCCTGTTTCAGATAATAAATTAAGCACATATTTTCCTTGAGAAAGAAAAATTCCTCTTTTACATCTCATAACCTCAACACCCATAAAATATTTTAACATTCCTAAATCCTTTGTTTGAAATTGGCTCTAAAGAAAGAATTTAAGGGTTGAAATACCTGTAGTATCATTACCAATAATGACAATGTTATCCACATATACTACTAGTAGAATAATACCAACCTCAGAGTGTTTATAGAAGATAGAACAATCAAACTTGTTTTTCTATATCTCAAATCTCTCAATTGCTTGGCTAAACTTTCTAAACCAAGCTCGATGGTTTTGCTTTAAGTCATATAAAGATTTACGAAGATAATAGACTTTTCTAGACTCCCCCTGAGCAATAAATCCTGAGGGTTGCTCCATATAAACTTCTTTTTGAAGATTGTCATACAAAAAAGCATTCTTGATATCTGATTAATACATAGGCCAATTATGAACAGCTGCTATGGAAATAAATAACTTGACAGATGTTAACTTAGTAACAGAAGAAAACGTGTCAGAATAATCTACTCCATAAGTCTGGGCATATCCTTTAGCAAGAAGATGGGCTTTCAATTGAGTAATGAACTCATCAGGGTTTACCTTGATTGCAAAAACTCATTTACATCCAATAACTTTCTTTCCTATAGGTAAATTTACCAAATCCCATGTACCATTATGCTCTAAAGCATTCATCTTCTCTATCATTGCATTATGCTATCTAGGATGGGTTAATGCTTCATGGACAGTTTTAAGGATAGAGATAGGGTTAAGAGACATTACAAAAGAACAAGAAGAAGTTGACAATTGGTCATAGGTTACAAAAGAAGAGATAGGGTAGGTACACTAATGCTTACTTTTGCGAAGTGCAATAGGAAGATTAAGATCATCATTTGAGGCAGGATCTAATGACGAAGAAGCTGGTTTAGGACATTCTTCAGGAGTTGTAGCAAAGGTGTGCTGTAGCAAAGGTGTGTTGTTGATGAGAATAAACCTGAAGGGGAGGTTTAGGTGTAGAAATAGGAAATGGAACAATATAAATGAGCAATTCATCATCCTCCCTCTAAGTCGCATTAGTGGAAGATGAAAAGAAAGATGTATCTTGCAGTAAAGTGACATCAATAGATACAAGATATCTATCAAGATGGGGACAATGGTATCTATATTCCTTTTGAACATGAGAATATCCAAGAAAAACATATTTTAATGATTTTGGAGCAAATAAGGTAACATGAGGGCGAACATCTCAAATAAAACAAGTATAACAAGAATTTGTTGGTTCAATAGGAAACAAAGGGTTATTGGGAAAAAGTATATGATAAGGAGTCTCACCATTAAGGATAGATGAAGGCATTCGTTTAATTAGAAAACAAGCTGTAGACACCGTATCAGCCCAAAAGTGTTTAGGAATATACATTTGAAATAATAATACTTTAGCAGTCTCAAGCAAATGTCTATTTTTTCTCTTAGTAACCCTATTTTGGGATGGTATATCAACACAAGAGGTTTGGTGAAGAATGCTATTTTTAACCATATAAGATTGAAGACATTTGTTTAATTAGAAAACAAGTTGTAGACACTGTATTAGCCTAAAAGTATTTAGGAACATACATTTGAAATAATAATGCTTTAGCAATCTTAAGCTAATGTCTATTTTTTCTCTTAGTAACCCTATGTTAGGATGATTTATCAACACAAGAGGTTTGGTGAAGAATGCTGTTTTTAACCGTATAAGATTAAAAGGATTTAGATAAGTACTTTGGCATTATTACTTCACAAGATTTGTATCGAGACATTAAATCGAGTTTTAACTTTAACACAAAAAGCACAAAAATGAGAGAATAATTCAGATTGACTTTTCATGAAATATAACCAAATCATATGAGAATGATCATCAACAAAAGAGAGAAAATATTTGAATTCGGGTTTAAAGATAATCGAACAAGGACCTTATACATCCAAATGAACTAACTTAAAAGGGGCATGTGCTCACTTATTGACTCGATGACTTAAACTAACATGATGATGTTTGGCATATTGATAGGACTCACAATTTAAAAAATCTATGCTATGAAATTCAAGATGTATTTTCTTTAACAAAGGAAGAGACAGATGACTCAGTTGATAATGTGCTTCAAATGGGGAAACAATTCTAGGGCAAGCAATAGACTTTGGCACCTATATATCTAGGATGTAGAGACTCCTAGATTCATGTCTTTTACTAGTAATTTGCTTTGTCGTAAAATCTTAGAACAAACATTGATTAGGAAAGAATGAAATACAACAGTTAAGTGTACGGGTAAGTTTGCTAACGGATATTAAATTAAAGGACAAATTAGGTAAACTTAACACGAATGACAAATGAATTAGTAGAGTTGCATTAATAGTGCCAAATCTAAAAACACGAGATTTCAATCCATCAGCTAATGTAACAGGAGAAGGAGATTGATGCGATTGATAAGTAGAAAATGGACTAGAATTGCTTATTATATGAACTGTTGCACTGGAATTAATGACTCATTTGGAAGATGAAGAAACAAGATGTGTGTTTGGTTTACTTGACTCAATAATAGCAAATATTAGAGTGGATGAAGACTTTAGTGATTCTTTATACTTAGAGAATTTTACATATTCATTTGTAGATATCATAATGGATTTTTCAGATGCATCACTAGAAGAGGTAATATGTGCCGATGCTCCTAATCAAATTCCTTGATTCCTCATTTGTAATTTCTTGCAATTACGCTTTATGTGTTCTGGTTTATGACAATAATATCACACAATCACTCTAGAATTTTGTTCTTGAGTGTCAACTTCTCTATCATCACTTCTGTATTGTTGTCTTCCAATTTCGGAGTCATTATATTGACTTACAAAAGCATTGCTATGCTAGATAGATTGGGAATTCTCTACATGAAGTATTCGACTAAATGTATCCTGTAAGGAAGAGATTTTAGAATCAGAGAGAATATGTGATTTAGACGTTTTAACTTTCGAAAAAAGATCGGCTAGAAAACTCATAATAATCATTTGTTCTCTCTGAACTTGTTGAACCTTTACATCAAGACTGAAGGGCAATAACATATTGAGTTCTTCATAAGTTTTCTTGAAATCTATAAAGTAGCTCGTAAGTGACCTAAGATGTTTCTTTGCATGATAAAAAGCCTTATATACCTCATAAACACGAGAAACATTTCCTTTTCCAGATTACAAGAAATCTAAACACTCCATCAATTCCTTAACGTATTCACAAGGATTGATTAAACTAATGACCTCATTATTAGTGAAATTTCTTATCTGCAAAAATAATTGAGCATCCTCCTTTAACCACATCTGCCTTAAATCATCATTAGGTGGGTTAGTAGTCAGATGATCATTTTTATCAATACTCCGTAAATAGATTCTAATAGTCTTATTCTAATCTAAGTAATTGGATTTATTAAGTTTATGTTTTGTGATTTTTGACATTATAGGATTCACATCAGATACAATTACAGGTGTTTGCTCTTCACTCATGATAATTAAGCCAAGCAATATTACAAAAAAAAAAAAAAAAAAAAAAAAATAGAAATCTGATCTCAACTCAAGAATTGTATCAACCAAATAAACTAATCTGCAGTAAAATAATTTTAAGGATAAGGTGACATGCCTAGACTAAAGAAATTAAGAAGGTATAAAAAACCTAATTCAAATTGTTGCAACAAACCAGATTAGAGAAGAAACATCACCAAGATTACCCAAATCAACTGTCGGTGATGAGCAAACTACTCAATAGGATGATAGGTAACCCTAATGCCCTCAAATTGATGTGTGGATTTCAAGAGGAAAGATGCTCGTTGATTGGATGGTTGCAAGTTGTGAATTGGACGTCCTTTTTAATTTTAGATGCGCTTCAAGCGGCACGGGAGCTTCATGCACTGGTTAGATGGTTACTGAAGTCCTGTGGCTGATCTTAGGATGATCTATGCTTCCATGGTGGCGGTGAGAAAAGGATTCAACCCTAAAAGAGATTTCTGACCTAACTAATCTAGCGTTTCACTGTTCATTAATTTTTTTTTTTAATCTACACTATATCCTGCTCTGATACTATGTTATTTATGAGAAGAATTGAATATTATATTTATTACTTTGAGAAACATGATACATGTATATATACAAACCTAAACAATCTAAAATAGGAAAGTAAATAAATATATAGAGTAACTATTTGATACTTTCTATTTTTATTGTAATTTAGATCTAAATCTAGAACTTGTGTAGTGACTTTTGTAGGAGAGTTAAGATCGACATTGAATAATCTCTGCAATATTGAACTGAGGTTGATGCAGAATGAGAGGAAATTAGAGCTGAGATTTCGTGATATTTTTTTGGATTTCTTGTTTTCTGATTGGAAGAGACTGACGTGTGAAGTGAAATGTGGATTTGAAGTGGCTGAGCTACCACCGAAACTTGTCAAAACGTTGGGATCTCAACTGGTGAAGGATTTTTTTTTAGCAGATCTTCAGTATCTGCTTTCCGTTCATGAGATTTTGTGATCTCCAATTAACAGAAGTTTTGCAGTACCTATGAATGGCATACAAGGTTAGGGTTTCTCATCGCTTTGTGCTTTGTGATCATTCTCTTTGGTTTTGGTGATATTAGTTGGGAATTTTTTTGTGGAAATTATTTTATAGTTATAGTGATAGAAGGTTTGTGATCTGAGGGGCAGGCGAATTTGGAGTCGAGGTGATTTTTGTTGAATATTTGTGGAGAATATTTGAGTTTGAGTTTCTGTATAAGTTTCAATTTAGCTGGTTTTATCTGGTACGATATTGGTGAATATTTGTATGATGAGAAGAAGAAAGCAGTCATGAGTAGAACAATTGGAGAAGTGAAATTTGGTGACAAATTGCAAGAAATTAAGGAGAATTGTGGAGGAATTTCAGATTTGCAAGATCAGATTGCATCTTGAGAAAACAGATGTCTACCACTGATGCTCAACTTGCTGATATTATGAACACATGTCGAATTTGGAAACAATGCTCCATGATTTATGGAGTGATTGCCAGAAAGCTTTGTGTGCCAAGGATCTTGAATTAAGTTCAAACAGCGAGAGAATTTCTAGCGGAGACAGACTGCAAGGGAAGTCGCAAGATATGCCAGATTGGACCATGGTCAGCAAGGGTAAAGGTTTGGCAGTGGAGGAGAATGTGCAACTGAATGCTAATTCAATTATATTACCAATTTTCAAGGGGTTGGGTCTAGCTCAATGGCTAACACTTGCTGATCAGTATTTTAAGGCAAATTGGATTGAGGAAGACTGGAAAGTTGTGGTTGCTAGTATGCTCATGTGTGGAAAGACTATTTACTGGTTCAAAATGTTGAAGAGGAGATTACCTCAGTTGGATTGGCTTATGTTCAAGCAAGAATTGATGCTTCTGTATGGTGGATAATTTTCTAGCAATCCTAACGAGAGTCTTTCATCTCATAAGCAAAGCACTACAGTGGCTCAATACTAGAAGAATTTGAAGCTTTTTTAGCTTCTCAAGTTCTGGACATGACGGGGTTGCAAGCTTTGGGATATTTTTTAGGAGGATTATAAGATCACATTAGATTGAAAGTGCACACTTTAGGACCCATATCTGTTGCTGAGGCTGTGGAAATGGCATTAAATGTTGAGCAAGAATTTCTTCATGGTATATATTCTTGTCTACACAAGATATTGGTACTTCTCCTTACTAAGGCTACCGGAGTGAAGGTTATGTTCCATGGATCACTCCTTTTACTTAAACTCCAAGTCCTACTTCTCAAGTTAGGATCAATTATGTGCAGCCATCAGTGTTAACGACTCCATTACTCCGCTGGCATCCAAAGAGTGGAATTTTTGAAGGTTCTGTAGTGAATTCTGGTGCACATACAGCGAGTAATGGTCAGGGAAATTCACCTTGACATATGCAGCAGCCCAAGGAAAATTTTTTCTCCGCCACTAGCAGCTCTAATTCTAATAATTCTGGTGTTAAAAGTTTTGGCAAAGGACCTAAATCCATGACATATCAGGAATATGTTGACAAAAGGAACAAAGGACTCTGTTTCAAGTGTGATCAAGCTTTTGTTTCTGGTCACAAATGTACCAATAAGTCTTTGCGGGTCATGATTAAGGAAGATGATTCAGAGCTTCAAGAAGGGGAATGGGTAGAAGTCATGGAGCACCGTTATGATCATGGTTGAAGGCTACATGCGGAAGGTTTTTGTGATTGTCCTTGGGGACATGGACAATGTTATGGGGGGAAGGAATTGTAACTATCCATATTAGCATAATAACAATAGGTGTAGTAGTGAGTAGTAGTATATTTGTGTAAAAGGGCAAAACAGTACATTTGGTATTTTACTTGTAACAGATACATAATAGCATAGGGGTGGAATAGTCAATGTGGATATAACTACTAGAGCATTAGTATAAATACATAGGGGAGAGAGAGATAGGTAGCTTGAGAATATTGTTATGTTCGTTGAGTGAGTTTGTTGTTGGTCATTACCTTCACAATTGAAAGAGTGTCATGGAAGATTGTTTGCTTGTACAACCTACTCTAATTGTTGAAGTCTTTTACTTCTCAATTGATCTAGAGTGTTAGGGTTTCTGTCAAGTAGTCTTCTACTCTTATTGTTTAGTTTTCTTGTAATTGAGAGTATTTGAACACATGGATGTTTCAGTAATCTTGAGGATATTTTCCGCATTAAATCCTTAGATTGAAGTCATAACTATTTATTTTTATTTACAAAATACCAATTAGTACAAAGATGAAACATGTCATGATATGTATAATAGTGGAGGATTATGGGACAAAAAATAAATCCACCTGGTTTAACACAAATTTGCAGTGTTCACTCTCCAAAGCATCAATTTGTCCATAGTGTAGAGCCAGTCATGGGTGGCTAGCCAACAAAGTAACTCATGTTTGGGAATGTGTTTCTGTGCCAGGATTCCCACCCCTGGTCTTCTTCTTCTTCTTCTTCTTCATTCTGATGAACACTTCAAATTGCCTGAGGTTCATCTGAGTCTGCAAGCTCTAATTTTGGCATCTGATTCCTGAACAATGTTTGATGATTATCAGAATTCAGAAAGAAAAATTTCATTTATTTGCTTATGTTTGAAATAGACAATCTGATGTATGATTTGCTGCAGAGGGAGATGGAGCAAAAATCTATGTCAGTTGCATTGCTTTTCGGGATCCAGTTTGTGAGGATATTGCTGAAGCCTACTGTATGCCTGCAAACTCATATGCTGACAAATGCATATGTCTTGTTTCACGCTCCCCTGGCTTTCGTGTTCTCCGTAATGCCCTGGAGGAAGTATATGCGCTTTGCTTTTCTCCTGTTGGAAGTAGGTAAGTGTCAATACAATAACTTTTTCTCCTGTTTCACATTCCCCTAGCTTTTCTCCTGTGGGAGATATTGATTGCAATCAATGGGTAGGAAAACTAAAGTTGAAGTTAGTAAATGCTAAGGTCCACCAAGATAGATGAGGTTCTCTGGCCCAAAAACTTAAAACTGCCATCATCTTTAGGGATAGTTTCAGAGAGTCATAATACACCATGTTTTCTTGAAGATTTCATAGCAAGATATGTAATAAAATATCCTATCAGCCTTCTTCCCACCAATTTATCCGCCTCCATGCCAAGGCATAGTCTGCCTTCCACCAAACTTCTATTAGTCAGATACTTCACAGATAAATACCTAATAGTGGAATTCTCTATGCATATTGATCATGGTTATGTTGGCAATTTCAGCAAGCCACTTTGGGATGTGATAGCACACATGGTGCCCAGTGTTCCTTTGCCCAATCCAGGAAAAGATCGAATCCTGTTTTCTATTGAGAGCTGCCTGCTCTCTGTTGAGGCTCCACCAAAGGAGGGTCTTCCTCATGCTGATGTATGGCATGTAGCTTATCTTCTCTTGATTTGCTACTTGTGTGCATTTCTGCCAAAAATATGACTTGTCACTTATCAGTTTAAAATAGCAATATTTGTATGGTTTCACTGATTGCTTAATCGGCATCATATGGATTGTTCATCACGAATTGCAGATTTCATTTCAACCACTTGTACAATGCCTGGATGTTGACAATTTACTGAAGCTATTTACAGCTGTATTGCTTGAAAGGAGGATTCTGTTTCGGTCAAACAAGTAGGTTTTAATTATGAATGGTTTCCATTTTGTACTTGTGGATTACTTTGGCCTTTCTCATTCCATTAATTTCTCAAGGTGGCTAATTCATTCTTTTTCTGTCCTTTTTAAACTTCATTTGTATTGATTGTCTTCTTGAATAGTTTTTCTAGTGAAATACTTTTCGGTGTTGATGTAAAAAATTTGTCTTCATTGCAGTAATAAATAATTTTAATAATCTCTATATGGAAACATAAGTAAATATTGATTTTGTCACAGGTGCTCACTTTTGACTCTTGTCTCTGAGGCTATATGCCATTTGATTTACCCATTCAGGTGGCAGGTGAGGCTCACACCATCTTTGCTCAATTTAGTAGTCAATTATCAATGTGCAAGACAAGATTTCATCACTGTGATCCCTGATTAGTTATGTGAGGATTGCCATACAGTGAATAGGCAGAATGCCATTTTTTGCCATGCGTGGCGTAATCATCACAGCATATATTCTTCTATGTATTCCTGAATCACTGATCTGATCTTTGTCTGTTTCTTGTCCTGAAGCATGTCTACATTCCGTTGCTATTTTTCAGCGGAGTAGACTATATTGATGCTCCTACACCATATATGATGGGTCTACATTCTGGAGTTGATACCTCTACTCTATCAATGGATGGTGTAAGTTGTTTCAGGTCTAATTTCCCTGGTTTTCCATTCCAGCTATGGATTACTTTCTTTTTTATTCAATTGCGTCAACATTATTATGTTCTCAATTTCAAGAAGGCCCTTCTTGGACTTGCACTTTTTCCTCTATTAAATTAATAGAATAGGACATTTGATTGTGGATGCTTAGCCAATTGGATCTTTTATGTCAGTATTGGCTTCTTAACCAATCATCTTCCCCAGAAGTAGAAGCATTTGTTTTTTCATATACTTATTGTCTGTTGTAAGGGTTTGATATGAGTAATTTCATTTAGCGGACCTTGACTGATTGAAAATTCTATTTACCTAGAGTTGGATGTGATTCCTTGTATCAGGCCTAAAGATCAATAATCTGCAGAGAGTGTCATCCTTGATCTATGGAAATAATAAATGTATCCCTTTTGTGATGCAAACCTAGGTTTGTCCTTCACTAAGTGCACATAGCACTGGGAAATGTAAGTGATGCTAGTCATCAATTAAGGCCCCGTTTATTTTGAGAAACATATTTTTTAGAAAACATTCTCTCTATTTTTGTTGTTTGATATGCTAAGAAGGGTCTTTTAAGTAGAAAATATTTTTTTTTTGAGGGAAATTTCTTTTGCTGGAAGAGAAAATTCTGATATTTTTTATGAAAACAACTTACTATTTTCAAAATAGATATCATTTTCTAAATTAGTCTCCTTGGTAATTGTCACTCTAGGATAATGATATTATTTAGTTTTTATTGTAATTCATCAATGATTTATATTTTGAACATGGAAAAAAAATTAAAGATAACAAAGAAACTAAAGACTCTTTCAAAAATCATAAAAATCAACTCAGAAGTTGTAATAATGCATATTACAAATCATTACATTCTACACTTTTTCTTTGAAGTAAAATATTTGACATTTTTATTTATAGTAATATGGTGCAATATTAATTTAGTAAGGTTTTGACCACAAATTACGTAATATTTATGACTCAAACACCAAACAACAGAAAAGTTTTTGGCTGCATTTTTATAAAAACAATTAAGCACTTGGAAAACATTTTAATGTTAAGAAACTATTTTTAGAGGAAAATATTTTGCGCTAACTGTTATTTTCATCGAAACAAACAGGCCTAAATATCTTTGTGGTGTTCTTTTATCACCTTTGAGATGGTGCAGGTCCATTTGGTTATGAATGTGTGTGTGTCTGCATATGTATTCAATCTCGATTGAAAGCAGAAATACAGAGATAGGTTTTCGCCCCAGTGGCACATCTTGCCATGATAAAAGTTGGAAAAAGTCATTAATCAAAAGGAAAAAGTTTGGAAAAAGTACTTGTTCATTTGTCATAGTTTGAAACTGAAATGTATAGAGAGACGAGAAAAAAATGTCTTGGCCCCTTTTCTTTTATTGAATAAGAAGGCCTTGATTACCTAAAAAGGGAGGGTCTTTAGCTTGCTTATTTTCAAAGGTATTGCCCATGCTTTGTGCACACTTTCTGCAAATGAAATTGATACAAAATTTTGCTCGTAGGTAGTATTTCTTTCTTGGGTAGAAGTTCTTCAAGTGAAATGGAAAATCATGGCACATTATTCGATGTGGATCGTCATTGTTTCTTCCTTACCAATTATTGCTTCTTTTGGTGATTTACTTTGTTATATTATGCTAATCTTATTGTTTTCCTCATTAATTTTAGCATGTCTTATTTTGATTTAGGTAGTTGTTGTGGACCTTGAGTATAATCGTATAACAACAGCAGAGGAAATTCCTCCTATTCCAGAGCCAGAATTAAGTTTTCTGCGTGATGAAATTATGAAATTATTGCATCCTAATGTTGTGGGGATTGATCTGATGAAGGGTGATTTGAATGGTCTATCGGATCATTATAATAATATTGGAAACAAACCATGGAGTGAAGAGCATGATCTTCAGTTTAGGTAAATTACTTTTCAATCATTCTTGTAATTGAGCAGGATTGTGGGTCTGAGTCTTGAAAAGGGCGATTGTCCTTTGCGGTTCCATCATGGTCCATAGATGCAATCCAGTCTTATGGGGCTGGTTCACGGGTCTAGGTCCCTTTAAACTGTGTGTTTTAGTTTTTTTCTTTTTTCATTTTCTTCCTTTATTTGTCTTACCATTTGGAGTACTTTTACCTCTTTCCTTCTATTACATTTATAAGTATGTAGTTGATATAAGTTAACTATAGATAGTTAGATGGTGAGTTATTTATTTTGCTGCAAAAAATCCTGTACTCTGGCAGGGAGCCACCTTAGAATTCTATTAATACAAGTAGAGAGGGTTAAAAAAGAAAAAAGAAAAAAGAGGGGAATGTAAAACCTTGCCTCTTATATAAACAACCCACCTACTAATAATGAAGATAAATAAGGAAGGATTACTCCCCCTTACAAAGCTAGTATTACTCTCAGGTATTGTTTGATTGTGCCAAATTCATGGAATTAGACTGGATAAAATGTTTTGTCCTATGTTTGGTTTATAATTTGAGCTTGGTTTACAATTTGAGCTTAATTATTAGATAAAAAAAGGTTTGAAGGATTGAACAAAATGTTCAAAATTTGTTTCATTTAGAATATGGTATAAAAGTTGACTTCATTGAGTAAAAATACAAGTATTGAGGTTATAAATGTAATTATATAAATATTAGACATTATTGAGCATATAAATATCAGATAATATTTAAAATTTGTACTTTTTAGATAATATACAAATATTATTGAATAAATATTGGATAGTATTGAGGATATAAATGTCAATTAATAATATTGAGTCTAGTATTTGTGCATATCAAACAAGGGATATCACAAAACTCTTTATTTAGTATTATACAAACTAAACATGGTATAATAATATTTTGTTGTCGTATACTCCTTACACTTGTACTGTTTAGTTTTACTTGTTCTATCAGTAACCAAATGCTATCTCAAATAAAGTGCGGGTCCCTGGTGGTCTTGAATTATCTCAAGTTTATGTGTTAATTAAATTGAACTAAAATGCTTATTTTCAATTGTTTGGACCTTCTAAGTGGATGATCCACCCGTGCTTCCACCTGATATAGTGTTGAAATAACTGAAATAGTCATCTTCTGATCTAGATGTATTGTAGGCTTCCCATTCTCCCTTCTTTGGTCTATGCCAATCTTTCATGCAGTCTGGTGCTTTCATAGACACCATTGTTAGATTGGCATAGTGGTTGTCCAAAATTAGGCTACTCATATTAAATGCTTGTTTGCCTTGTAGCTGTTGATGTTCAGGCCACCCTTGTGTAGAACCAATGTTCACTTTTACCATTAGGGTAAAAAAGAATTTTTTATTAAGTTCCAATTGCTAGATATGCATTTTTCCATTTCTGCAGATATTTAGTCGTACAACTGACATGAAAATTCCTATAAGAGAATCAGTTGTTACTGGATAGATGAGAAGTGGGAAATTTGTGTTATGTAATTTTGCTATGATCTCTTTTAAGGATATACCATTAAATCCCAATAAGTGGGGTTTTTGCACTAAACTATTGCAGCAACTTAAAATTTTCCATGATTGTACAAAAACATTTTTGCCTGTTTGCTGACCACATATTCATTTTTTTTTTGTCTTAGAAGTTCTAAACATACTTGCAACCTTATTTCTGACTGAGATGCAGTGCCATGTTGCTAGTAGTAATTGACATGACCAAGAAATGGCCTACATATATGAGGAAATTACTAATATTTATCTCATTGTGATGCTTTTCAAATTTAAGTTTCTATCATCAGCACGTGGATAGAACGTTTTACATTCATGCAATGACGTGTTAGAAAAACCAAATCAAGAGGCAACTTGGCTCAATCAAGAATTATTTTCTCTATTTTTTTTTTAATAATTATTAATGGTATTCAAGTTTCGGTTAGTCCCTCAACCCTATGGCCATGCCAATAAGCTAGATTGGCAGACCCAAAATTGCAGATTTAATGATGATGCAAAGATTGGAAAATATATGAGTAGGGTATGCCCTAGGTCTCAACGGGACTTTACAATTATTTAACAGCTGTTTTTGAGTTTGGTGATGATACAAGTATTCATAACTTTGACATCATGGATTTGTTTGAAAAGACATACGAAGACATTTTTTTGGCTAAGTAAAATGATTTCATTAGTAAAGGAAGAATATACAACCATCAATGTGACAGGATCAGCTTTACACAACTGCCCTATCTATAGAAAGAAGAGTGCACAAAAACATTGTGGGAAACAAGAGTAAACTCAAATGTTGCTATGATTTAGCTTGGAATAAAGTATGAATTGGGTTAGCTAAGTAGCTCAAATATGGAAGATGATTCCCTAGATGAGCACTATTTCTTGTTCTCCATATGCAGTATACCACTACTGCAAGGGAACACGTTAGACTTTGATTTGTGGAGATTTAGGATTTTGTGGTAACAAGCCCTCTAGTGGCACCCAACAAAGTGTAATAAGATGAAGGGCATTCAAGTGCCTTGCAGATAGTCCTCCAAACTTGAGATGTGTAGAGGCGATTAAAAACAAGTGGAGTGATCTTCATTTCCCTGTGAGCACAGTTAGCAAGTTTGAGAGTTCAAGAAACCCTAAGCCATCAACTTATCCGAAGCTTGAAGCTTCCCTAGCCATGTTAGCCACATAAATAAAGCATATCTTGAGATCGTGGAAGAATTCCATACCACGTTATGCCAGGATATGAGGGGGGAAGGAGGGGCTAAGAATATTCACTTGCTTGCAAAGGAAACCATGTGGGGACATCGGATTGGAGGGGGTTTGGCTTGATGGAGTCAGGAATTTGAAAATTTTGCTAGAAGACACCAGATGGTAGTTTCTAAACCTCCCCATCAATAAGACAGCAAGGTCTTGTGCTAGAAAGGAACCTTGAATGTGCAATCTCCCATGCGCTATGAATAGAATCTAGGGCACCACATGGCAACCGAAAGTTTGACCATTGAGCAATGGATAGACCATCATTGACCTTCCATTGGAACTGTTCTCTTACCAGGAGGGAAGCTTTAGAATTTTCTTCCAAATCTAAGAACAAGTAGGTCAAACAAATCCACTCTGCCCAAAGTCCACGTGCTTCCTCCTTGCATAGATTCTAGATGTGCTTGATTTGGGCTGCTTTGTTGCAAATGCAAAAATCCCCAGACCACCACTCCTCCTTGGATTGCAAACCACGTCCCACCTTACTTTAGCTTTTGTGGAGATATTAGATCTTCCGCTCCATAAAAAATTCCTTAGGCTTTTTTCAATGTGAAAATTAATCGATTTAGGGAGGACAAAAATGGAACAAGACAGATCTTATAAGTTGTGACCATCCTGCAAATGAAAGAAACCTGAATGTCTATGATGAAATGCAAGCTAGGATCTTATCTTGAAGAGCTGCACAGTCTTGTCACCTTAGCTTCTCATCTATGCAGTGACTAGTAATTCTTTTCTATGAATTTTCATCTCACTTGAACAACTAAAGTATCAGCACAAATGGAAACATGCATGTCTAGTGACAGAAACTTAATAAGAAATTCTTTTTTTTTTTTTTTTTTTTCCTTCCTCAGTGGTAAAGGTGAACATTGGTTCTACACACAGGTCTCATAAAATAGGATTGTGCATTAGGATTTAGACAAGTTTGTTCATATTCATTGAAGTCAATATGTTTTCTAGTACCATAAGACAAGTGCATTCTTGTAATCATTTTCTGCATGAAACAATTTCTTTTTTTTATTTCCCCCCTTCCTTCAGAATATTTAAATATTGGAAGGGTTAGATGGACAGGATGTGGAAATTTGCATCTGACTCCTGTTGACTATGAATTCAATAGGTGCTTGGACTGCATGTACTTTACAAGAGTTCCATAACTGTCGCTCTCTTTCCATAGGTAGTTTGCAGTGTAATAGTTGTAGAGTCCTTGCATGTTTCCATTCATACCTGTAATTTTACAAAAACGTTTAGTAAAAGTTACAAATCTAAGGAGAAGCAGTGGCTTAGTGGTGGTGGAGTTTGTCCACTTCGTTTTTCTTGTTGTTGTTCCTGCGCTTGTTCTTGAAAATGCTTCTCCTCTTAGACCTTAGGTGGTGGACATTTGAGTTCTTGTGGATTGGGCTTAAGCACGGATGGGGGTGGGGGTTACCTGGATCTGGGCTGGATGAGCTTGAATTCAGAGGAGGATAGTCTATAATGTCCAGTTACCGTCTCCTGTCCAAAATCATAAAAATCATATTGTTCATCCACTCAGTAGGCGATTGCGTTGCTGGTGCTTTTTCTTTACCTTTGTCTATATGGCCTCTTCGATTGGAGCTAGTTGAACTATTAAAAGTACTAGCCATCCTTTATATGAAATATGAGGTACTAGAAAAACATGAAAGTTTGGGCAAAAGAAAATCACAATTAAAAAGAGTGAACTAATTTTAAGGATGAATACAATAATTCTCAAAGTAAAAATTGGGGCCAACAAAATATATTGAAAAGAAACTGGAGCACACAATAGAGGGCATGTTAGTTTTGGTGAATACATGAATGCATTTCTTCTTCTTTTATATGGAGTAAAACAAACATTGCCATTCTAATGTTCACATTCAAATGTTCTAAATTTAAATAAAGACCACCTATTGTAGTCTGGCATTGCATGAATACCTATTATGATGCTGGGAGATTGAGAATGTTGCTACTCTTATCATTATTGCATTTACACTGCATAGTTTGTGGCCTTTGAATTTTTTTACTTTCCTTATTCTCCTTCCTTTTTTTCTTTCTTTCTTTTTTTTTTTTTAATATAAATATGGCACATGGCTGTAACTTGCATGCTTTATTTTTCATTGCAGAGATAGGACGTGGCTGCATGTTGCAGCTTTTGTGTTTATTTATTTATTTTAATTCTGTTGGCCGACCTAATTAGGAGACGCCAGGTCCACTGGTCTTCAAAGTGAACCATACTTGAGCCGTGGTTCTGTTGGGTCCTCACCTGGGCCTTGGATACATCCCTTGTGCTAAGTCCAGTCTTGGACCCATCAGGATGCATCTGTTGCGGGGGACAGGGCAGACCTGTCCCGTGCTAATGTCTACCTCATGGGATGCATTTTGTTATTCTTCCTTACATACCATTTGTTGAATCCTGCAAACTTTTATTCTGCATTGTGCTTGCCATCTATTATGACTTTCAGCCATGCTGCTTCTGCCTTCTATAATTTATCCTTAGTTATTAGAAGCATCAAATATTTTTCTTTTCTATTTTTTTTTAAATATTTTGTATTGCTCTCATTTCTTTTTTTATTTCACCCTACCTCGAAGAATGCCAGTGTTTTGTTTTGAAGTAACTTTAGTCTTGAAATGATTTAGTCTTGAGAGGTGAGATGCTTTTGGCTGTCCATTATAAGCGACAAAGCTTGCATACTGGAATCACATTAGTCTTTGCTCAGACGTGTCATACATGTATCCACAAATTAAGGACTCTCATCATATTGTGATATTTTATATCAGTTCAGGCAAAATTAAGTTGTGCTTCACAATTTATATAGCAAGGTGATTTACAAACACTCCATGATACCGGTTTCCATATTTGAGCTCCATTTTCAATGTTTTCTTTTCTTGCATCCTGGGGGATTTATTTGCCAATGATCTCAGGAAGCTTTAGTATTCTCATTGGCTAACTTTCTTAGTGGTTCTTTCTTTGGTCGTGATTTTCATCCTTTTTTGTTCTTTTGCCCTTATTGAACCAGCAGATCAACTGTTTGTCTCTGATCTGGCCTTGCCATTTTATATAAAAATATTTAACTTCCTCTCATATCATTTAGTGTCTAGCTACGATTTCCCTTAAACACTTACACTTGCTCATATGTTGAAGAATTCCAGTGAGGTGGAAATCAACATCAATAAAGCACTAATTACCCCAAAAACAAGCAGAGAAATTAATCAGATAATACCAAGAAAAAAGAAGTTTTTTTTTTTTTTTTTGATAAAGCATTAATCTTTCTGGGTTCATTTCATGTGCAGGTTTATATTCCTGAGGTTCTTTGCATCATTGTTAGGTGGCTATCGCAATTTCATAGTCGGTATTTTATAATCTTGATGCTTTTCTTGTGATTAATTTTGTTGTTGGGCATTGATACAATCTCTTCTGCAAACCTCTTGTTGTCAGGAAAATACTACAACACACGTCTTCAACAATCAAGCCTTCCTTAAAAAGCGATCTCGATCTACCAACCAACCACCTGGGCCCATGGTAATGTGGTCCTTTAAGTTAGTATTACCTTCCTGGTCTGTGTTGCTTTTGTTGTCTTAATGTTCATTTTTCTCTCAATTTGGTACACATTTGGAAGAATCTGTAAGAAGAAGTTTATTGATTGTTGTTTCTACCTAAATTTCTGTCATCCATTGTCTTTTGACTGTCGCTCTGTCAATTATTCAACTGGATTATGCAGATAACACAGTTCTTGGAGTCTCATGGTTTCTTGGATTATCTAGAGAGAGGGATAGGTTCTGGTGAAAGCAATATTAATCTTCTTGATAAGTTACAAGATGCAATTGGCAGGGGACAAAATCCTATGTCTGTTCTTCCCTCGAGTACATTGGAGCCTGAGATAATAACAATATCAGACTCAGAAGTTGGCATGTCAGGTAGGTGAAGCTGATAGTAATACAGGCCAAGAAATGATTTCGTTTTGGTGCTAGAAAAAGGCATCAATTTCTTCTTTAAATGTTGTTTGCTTGTCTTTCAGGTTCTGGTGCCAAGTACATGTATGATAGGTTTCCTGCAAGAATTAGAACAGAAGAAGAAGAAGAGAAGAGGAAGCAGATTCTTAATGCAGCAAGTGGAGCTTTTGATTATTCTGGAAAGCATGGACCAAGGTATATACATTAGAAGAAGGAACTGTAGATATTGAATTATGCTTCTACTTATAACTGCGTGAGGATAACTTGTACTTGTCTTCTTTATTTTTTTCCCTGTTTTATCCTCTCTTGCAGTTCACCATCTGTGTTAATAAAGGACTCCAAGGCTGAGCATCTGAGTCCAATGGAGAGGGCTGTAAGTTATTCACCATTGTTGAAATGTCAAGTTTAAATGGACAGCTATTTGATCTTAATTATTTGGTTACAATACTGTAGGCTGAGAGGGAACGGATGGTTCTAGACATAAAAGTGAAGCTTCAGGTCGGAGACAGAGTTGCTTAACCATTGATAAACTTTAGTACCTCTTCTGGAGATCGACTTCTTGTTTGCATTTTTCTGTACTTTGTGTGAAGGTTTAGCTAACTATTTTGCTTTAGCCTGTTAATTTGTTATGTGCTTCCTGCAGAAATATATATATATATATGTGCATGCTCAAATTACATTTTTTTTTATCATGGAAACAGAACAGATATTTTAGGGTTCAATTAGTAATTATTCAATCTTAGGGTAGATATTTACTTATTGTCCTTGCATGTTTTGTTCCTTTTACCACTTCAATATTGCAAGATAGAGAGTCAATATATCTTATTAATATAGATTACTTGTGATGATAATTTTTGTGAAAGTCTAGATTGCTCTAAGAATGTAGCCATGGAGTTACGTTTCAAAAGTAATTGAGCAATACCTGGCACGGAGTTAGCAGGCTTTGTTTTGATTCTCTTATGAGCCTATTTGATGTCACTCCCTTTAGACTCACGTATCATTCTTTCAGGGTCTTTGGTTACGTCTACTAAAATTAGGAGCCACTGATGATCCTCTTTCATCCTTTGAATATGGCACTATCCTTGGTATACCTTAGTGGATGCACTTATCTATCTTTTTTAGTTGGAAAGTGATTGAAACTAACTCCTGTAGTTTCTGTTATTCCATTTTGCAGCTTTGATTGAATCAGATGCCGAGGGGATTGGTGGTAGTGGCTTCATCGAATGTATTAGGGAGCACATTTATTCAGTACGTAATGTTAAGTAGGTGCTTTGCTACAGTTCTTGTTAAACCTACAGTAACATAACTTCACTTATATGTTTTCAGGGATGGCAATGTCAATTGACTGATGAGCAATTCATTGCAGTAAAGGAATTGGTTAGTTAATAATTTAAAGCTTTTACAGTAGTGTATACACATTTTTCATGAATCCAAGGAGCGCAAAAAGAGTAGAGGAAAAAAAGAGAGAAGGAGAGGAAAAGGGAGGGGGCGGTGGGTGTTTGTGTAGAATTCACTTCCCAGAAACACCTATTGATATTGATTGTATGTGACAATACTTAAGAAAGCTTCTACAAAAAAATTAGCCAAACAAATAACTTTTGCACAAAGGAGGATCAATATTTGTAGTTTTAATTGTATGTATTGCTGATTCATATAAATATATATTAATGGAGGCACTATTATCATTTTCTTTCATCTTACGATAATGCTCAAGCCTAATTGTCATCGGGGGGAGTTGGCTATCCCTTTTTTTTGGCAACCCTCATCCACCGCGCACACACACACACCCACACCCACCCAGGCCGTCTTCTCTCTTCTCTTCTCTTTCTTTCTCTTTTTAATACATTCAATTTAATTTTATTGTTTATAATAGTGAAACTATTCGAGATTTCAGCTCAAAACAGCTATCAGCCGGGCAACATCTAGAAATGATGTAGTTACTATTAGAGATGCCTTGGAAGTTTCTGCTGAAATGTATCGGAAAGATGCCAATAATGTTCCAGACTTTGTCCAGCGTCATCTAGTCACACTATCCATTTGGGAAGAGCTAAGGTATGAATGCGATTCCTCCTCCCTTTTTATTTTAGCCCTCTCTCTCCCCGTTGAGGGTTGTTTTGAGTTGATGAATGCAATTTATATTTTGCATATCATTCTTGTGCATGCTGAAAATGCAATAATATGTAAGACTTGTGTTCCGGGTGCAATTTTCTTAAGATGGACAAGACTGTGGGCAACTTTCTTCTTTCTTCTCTTGTTCCTATTCGCTAGCATGTACGGCCATAGACATATCCCCTGTCTATGAATCTGCAGAATCAAGGCATTCTTTTTATATCTCACGCTATCCTCCTTCACCATCTGCATGATAGAGGTGTTTTTGCTTGATTTGTTGCTCCAAGGAGGCCATCTAATTTTCTAATGATGATTCTCGGTAGCAACTTCTCTTAGTAACTAATAGACCAGGAATGCAGGACAATCAAGATCAAATGAAAAAACTCCAAACTAAGCATACAAGCAAGTTCACAAGCTGCACTTACCTGAGCAGAGTTGCTTAGAACAAATCCATTGTATTGAAATCAAACAAATTTCTAGCTTAAAGATTCTTCTACTACTTGCTTCTTATTTAATCCTTTAGTCACTTCCAAAAGCTTATAAATGACTAGAAGACTTGTCAATTGCCAACTAAGCATGCCATGTCTGCATGGCTTGTTCAACTAACAGTATTTTCTTATTTACTTATGGGAATAGCCCCTTATTTATTTACAACTAAACCGCTACAGCTAACTACTGACGGTAGGGTCTTATTTAGTGACCTCCTTGTATACACATGTTTAATAGGAGGAATGGAAACTCATGTCATGTCAGTAACTTAGTGAAGGCAGCCTCTTTCACCATCTAAACAACTTCAAAATTTTCTTGCCAAGCATTACCAAGGTATCTAATAACCTTGCTTCTGCCACTCTTTTCCCATTTGGTGAATGCATTGATGCAGTTGATGAGATAGAAGCCCTTTCACAGTAGCCGTTGGCTTATGTAAGATCTATCCCTTCTCTGGTAGCTATTCTTTGGAATACTGACCCAAAGGAATTGTGCCCATGTAGCAAATAAAGCTTTCAGTCCTTATTCCCGGGGAAACCCCTAATAAAAAATAGTCTTTGATGTGTTCTTCCAAGGTGACCTTTACACTTCTTAATAGCACCTTTATGCAACATCTTTTTTAGATATTGGTGTAGTCAATGGTTACTGTCTACGCAATTCACTCATTATAGCTGCATCAATGTAATCACCTCCAGGTGGTTGTCGGTGAACCTGATCAGAAATGCTTCATTCATTGTCAGCTAATTCATTGTGTAGCTTGTGAGAATTGGGGTGCAGCATCACCTTGTTGATGCATAGACGTTGGACTGTGAGGCTATCTTCCCTTTGGCTGGTCCTCATGTGGAAGTAGAAAATAGTTAATGGTCATTTAGTCACCCCAGTTGATGCTCTGCATCAACAAATGCTTTGGGTCTTAGACAATTATTTCAAGGTTACCGCAAACGGATTACTTGAGTCTGTGTTTCAGAACTGAAGTGGCTAATGTTTTTGATGTTTTTTGCTGCAGGTTCTGGGAAGGATATTTTGACTTTTTAATGGATCGATCTGCCAACAGGTAAGGATAACTGTGGTGACAACCTAGAAACATATCAGTGATGTCAACCCGATGTCAACCCCATAAAATTAAAAAAAAAAAAGAAGAAAGATAAAATTACAGAAATAACAGAGGAAAATAAAGTTGCAGTAGGTTGTACTAGATGGATGCATCTGGTGATAGTGGATATGATTGGTGGTGGTGGGTGCAAGAGTGTTGGTAGTGATTGAGGAGAAGAAAGAGGGGGAGAAGGGTGGTGTGTGGTATGAACTTCTTTGTTTTCCCTGTGGCATTGAAAAAGCTAATCTGCTGTCTTCAAAGAGTATTTATGCACAATAACTGCTATTATTGCACTTTGAAGACTTGATAAATAAATCTATTATTCAGCACATATAACTTAATATCTAGTTATGAGGTTGGACTGGAATGACATGCTTATTGGTGTTCTTATGCATCCTGTGTCAGTTCGACCAATTATGCCATACAGGTCTCAATGCAGCTAATTGTGTTGGCAACACACATGGTATTTTCTTCCTTTAATCCACCCTTTGTTTTGTAGTTATATATTTTAAAACCCATATATCGAAACTTGTCCTATTTCTTGTCTCCTTCAATCAGATTAACTGACATTCTTCTTGATTTTGAAGGTTGGTCTAGGACTTGCTGATACTGATGTTTGGTACATGATTGAAACCATAGCAGAAAAACAGAAAATTGGATCAAAGCAGTTTGTAAGTTCTAAGGGTTTTATGTACACTAATTTGTGTTTGTAGAAGCCTTTTGTTTGGGTTTTAGAGATGTTTTATTGCTGGAGTTTCATAGAAAAAAACATACCATGAAATCATATCTATCCTCAGAATTTCCTGGATATGTGAAAATTTTAGTTTCTCCTGCATATAGCAATGGATTTTGAAAATACTCTATTTTATAACACAGCTCTTTGCTTTGATACTTTTTCCTTTATAGAATTTAGCCTATAACATAATTCTCTTGTGGAGATCTCTTATCCCATAGCTAGCAAGAAGACATGTGCAGCAGCTCTTGAGATGAGCACAAGTGGCATTTAAAGAGAGATCAGATTGGCTGTAAACTAGGGTGGGCTCTGCTTGGTTTGGTTTGGTTTTCCCTTCAAACCAAACCAAACCATAAAAATATATTTAGGTTTTTTATCACTTTGAACCCAACTCTATGGTTCGGTTTAGTGATTTTCTCAAACCATAATTCTTCAGTTTGATTTGTTTTTCTCTCCAAGATGGTGATAATCATTTGCTTAAGACACTGCTAAAGAATCTAAAAATGAAATAGGTGTTTTGATTCCTTGGTTTGATGTTAGTAATTTTTTTTACTGATTTATATATATTGCTTTGCTTATGGTTTGACACTTTAGATAAAACTTAGAGGTTACTTGTCACACATTGAGCAAGTACGCAATGGTTACTGGGGAAACTCCTCTATCAAAGCACCATCTTCATCTCATGGTTTATCATCTCCTCGGACAATAGATGGAGCAAACGAGAATAATCAACCTGCTGAGGCATCTGCTGTTGGAAGGAGCTGGGTACAGAGCATGTTCAGCAGAGACAGTGCTTCAAAAGCCAATTCATTTGGCCGGTCTCGTAAGTGGGCTTCTGATGGTGGTGCTTCAGGTATATATCTTCAACAGCTTGTGATCATTATCATCTTGCTAAGTGATCATTCATTTTTTTTTTTTTTTTTTAATTTTCTCATCTTCACTAAGACTTATTTTAGTCTCGTTCTATCTGCAGAGAATCTATCTGCACAAAAAAAAATCCAAACTAGTCTTCGCATACTTAGGGGTCATAATGGAGCAATTACTGCACTCCATAGTGTAACTAGAAGGGAGGTATGGGATTTGGTTGGGGACCGAGAAGATGCTGGTTTCTTTATAAGTGGAAGTACTGACTGTACGGTGAGTTGACAATGCAAGTTTAATTGTTATGCTAAACACTTGATATCATTTGTCATTCTGATTAAACCTCCATTTGCTCATTCTGATTTGGTATTTGTAAGTCTTGTTTTCTATTCTTGCCATTTGAGCAAGTCTAAAACATGTCATGCAACCTGGTTTCAGACTTTTTCTTCCCAATCTCTATGACTCTATAACTGCTGTTATTTATCATTTTTCCATGGTAAATTGCCAGTTGTGTGTGGGATATTTGGGATAATATCATGCGCTTGTTTCATTAAGTAACTCTTGCTCATGAATGCTGGCTTGTTATCCCCTATTGCACTAGCTTTTCCAAGTTGTAAAGCTTGTTAATTGCTAGCCTAAGATGGAGTGTCCAGGCATGGAACTCTTTCCCCGAATGACTCTTACCCATGACATCTTTCTACCTTGTGGACAAAGAGCTTTATAGGCACTTTTAATAGAATATATCCACAAAGGAAGATGGCACCTGAGTCAATTTGTCTGGCTGCATTTACAGCAGCTGTTAACTGCCTGTAGCATGCCTGTAACTTGGCTAGATTAGGGAAGTGGTTGCCTTCAGCCTCTTCCTTAGCTCGTCAGGTTATTTACTACATGAATTCTTAGCTCTACTTACCCAAAAAAGATTCTTAGCTCTAGAACGTAGATTGTTTTCGTATTTGAGTTTTTTGCTCTAGTTTGCCATTGTAAATATTGGGGTTGATTCCTTCCCACAGTAGCAGTTGTATATCCTCAGTTTTGGTTTTCTATGAATTACTTAACCAGGAAAGAAAAAAAGGGGGAAAAAAAAAAAAAGGATTGAAATCGTGTACAAATACTATGCTTTAACTCCACATTGTTCTAAGTGACTATATCAAATAACCTTTGTGAATCCTGTTTAGTCATTAGGTTTGAAGCATGATTTTTTCATTGAAAAACAGTGATTTATTCACTAGCGTTGTTAGTAAAATAATGATCTTATGCTTTTTACATGATCATGCAGGTTAAAGTGTGGGATCCTAGTCTTCGGGGTTCTGAACTTCGGGCAACCTTGAAAGGACATACAAGGTCTTGTGCTTGTGTATTTTCCCTTGCTAGTCTCCATCATATCACATGTGCCTTCCTTTATCTTTTTATATTCCCAGCAGCTGATTTTCCTGCTGCTTTTTGCAGAACTGTTCGTGCAATAAGTTCTGATCGAGGAAAGATTGTTTCAGGATCTGATGATCACACCGTTATAGTATGGGACAAGCAAACGTATCAGCTTCTTGAAGAGCTGAAGGGCCATGATGCACAGGTTCTTTGTCCAGGAAATCTTTCCTGTATTATCATATCATTCTACATTCGACATGCATGTGTGGGAAATCCAATAGCTTCTTTCATACTCATTCAAGAATAATAGCATTAGGTTTCTTGTGAAATGATTGTATTAGCCAACCTGGGTCTCTTTTTCCTAATCTGTTGATGCTTTTTGGAGGTTTTATGCCTATATGATTGAGTACAGCTGTGACAGCTGTGACAACTTTATATTTGTCAACCGAAATTAGTCTTAACTGTGGATTGCTGGAATTATTATTTATTAATGTACATCATATTTGCAGGTTAGTTGTGTACGCATGTTATCAGGTGAACGTGTTCTTACTGCTGCCTATGATGGAACTGTGAAGATGTGGGATGTCAGGACAGATACTTGTGTGGCAACTGTTGGTCGTTGCTCCAGTGCAGTTTTATGCATGGAATATGATGATTCCACTGGAATTTTGGCTGCTGGCGGGAGAGATGCGTATGTAGCTTAAATGTCTTTAGATATGTCTTTGAATTATACATGATGATGTTTCTTAGATGTTCGCTTCTCCATTCTCAGAATAGCAAACGTCTGGGATATTCGTGCTGGCAAGCAGATGCACAAGCTTTCAGGTCACACAAAATGGATTCGGTGAGCATAGGGGCCAAGCTACCTTTAGTATGATATTTTACAGTGGAGAGTGATTGATCATGCATGTCTGAATTTTATCCATCCTACAGGGGCATCAGAATGGTTGGTGATACATTAATTACTGGTAGTGATGATTGGACAGCAAGAATGTGGTCTGTTTCACGAGGGACATGTGATGCAGTCCTAGCTTGTCATGCCGGGCCTGTATTATGTGTTGAATATTCTGTGTCAGATAAAGGTGTAATAACAGGTCAGAACCTCATCTTGAAACTTGGTTATGGACATGCATTGTAAAAGTCAGGGCTAAGGAGTTACTTAACATGTCTTATTTTCAGGATCAAGTGATGGGTTGATTCGGTTTTGGGAAAATGATGAGGGTAAGAAATGCTGTCTTTTGTCGTTTAAATGTTGAGTTTGCATAAATTTAGTTCCTCTTATATAATCCTTCAAAATTGTTGCTTAAAAAAAAAAAGTAGGCATTTAAATCTAGTGACTAGTATGGTATATCTAATTAGATGGCTCTGTGATGCATTGATATCTATTCTTTTTAGGAAAACGGATATAGAGAACTATTGATTTGATAGCAAAGTTAAGTCAGTCATGTGATTTACAGGAGTTACATCTCTAGCGTTCAGTCTATTGAAGTTGTCAGTATTACCTCTATTATAATCTCAGAACACTTTTTTCTCAGTGCATTGTGGAATGTAAGAAAAATGCTAAGATTTCTTCAATGTTTACAGTAGTTGTTAAATTTTTATGGTAATTAACTTTACTATGTTATAATTTTATGCTTGATAATGGTCACCATATTTCCTTTTTTATTCTCCATTCAAATTGATTGGTCAGCAAAGAAGTTTATGAATTTCAGCAGTAGAAGTTTATGTAAGTTGATTCAAGAAGCCTATTAAGTTTCACTGTAGGGCCAACTAATGGTTGGCCTGGTAAGAGGTGTAAAGTCAATGTTTAATGTTTTACGTACATCTCCCTTTGACAATGTTTCACCATGGAAATGATGGATCTTGTGATTCTTTCTTGTTATTATTTATGAGAAGTATTTAACGATGATACTTAGTAATATAAAAATTACAGAAGTTGTAAATAAATATAGAAGTATGGTGAGGAATATTCATAATTTTCATTCAAAGGAAATCCAAGAGGTGTTAGAAACATTATTAGTAGATAATAAGATGTCTCAGTTGCCCAAAAAAAAAAAAGAAGATAATAAGAGGTCTCATGAAATGATTAGCTGTGGAACAGAACCTATTCCCTGAAAGGCACTACCAAGAACCTCAGTAGATGATAAGAGACAGGAAAAAGCAGACCATTTATCTAATTAGTCAAAGCGCATCATCTGGCTTTCTGGAACATAGGAATGGGCTAACATTAAACTATTTTAATTAGTATATTGTTTATGATTGGAGGGAGTTTGTTCCCTGATTTGCATTCTATTAAGATAATGAGTAGATTTATATATGGTCATGATGAAGAATCATTTTTTTCTTGGCCATAGAATTACTTTTGTACTTGATTCTGCTGCAGCTAGTGCATAAAAGGCTAGGATTTTTATTAAAAAGCACTGTTGTATTTCTGAAAATGTTGCATGTACTTGTCAATATCTGATGAGTTATCCTTATTCTCTTTTATGCGTACATAATTTATCTCAATTGCTAAGATGAGTAAAAGTTTTTGAGATGCATGAGGCTGAACTTGACTTCTCCATTTTATGCCGTTATTTTGACATGTTTTTTCTTATGCTGTTACTGAAATATGTGCAATTATGTGATTGCAGGGGGTATAAGATGCATTAAGAATGTCACTATTCACTTGTCTGCAATATTATCCATAAATGCTGGGGAGCACTGGTTGGGCATTGGTGCAGCCGACAATTCAATGTCTCTCTTCAATCGGCCACAAGAGAGACTTGGCATTACCAGTTCTGGGTCAAAGATGGCTGGTTGGCAACTCTATCGAACACCCCAGAAAACAGCTGCTATGGTACGTTCAACTTGGTGAACTGTCTTTTACACTATCTTGAAATTGAGACAAAGTAATTGGGTGAATTTTGACATCATCATCAATGCTTGATACTTGGTTTCTTAGGTGAGATGTGTGGCTTCCGACCTTGAAAGGAAGAGAATTTGCAGTGGTGGTCGCAATGGGCTTCTCAGGCTGTGGGATGCCACCATTAATATCTGAACGAGTGGACATTATTGGGTTAGGTGATTCTGTTGTTTCTTTTCCTTTCACAGCAGGCACTGAATTTTGTATGTTGTAACTTTGTTATGTGTATAAGTGCTCAACCTGGACCAGATTTTGTTCCCTGGCCACTATGTATACGTGCTGTTGTAGCGTCCACCCCTCTCCCTCTCCCTCTCTAGGTTTTCATGGAAATGAAAAGGTTAAGAATGATGGTTTAATTTGCATGCAACTACTACAGCATTTTCATCTATTTCAATTTGAATAAAGGCATTAAATTACATGCCGTCGTTTATCCTTTCATGTTGAAATTATAGTGGTAGTTTCATCTATCAGAATTAAAGTTGCATTGGTCAACTTCGGTCATACCTCGCTACGGTGCCATTCATTCCGATCTTCAAATGATTTCCGTTTTATTCAAAGCACCATTACTTGAGCATGGCCTGTTATTCTTTACTTTTTCTTTTTTTTTTTTTTTAATGTATGATTTGGTTATGGAAAAAAATAAATGTAAGTTATTCTAATGTAGCAATAGCTAGGCGTATAATACTTTTTATAATGTATTCCTAATATAGATACCGTAAACTTGTTTGTTTCTCAAAAATAAATAAAAAAAAGGGGCTGGGAAAACTTATTCCGTCTAGAGGATAGTGAAGGTGCTCACAGTTTTGATAAATTTAATAAGAAAGGCGTTTTTGGATAAGGTGCCTTCTTCTATTTTAAGTAAATAAGAAGGTAACAAAATAAGTAATACTCCACATCCAATTGACATGCTAGCCTCCTAACTTCAAGCTTGATTGTAAAACATATACAGCACGCTAAACTAAACAATTCCTTAATAGGCATTTTCAAACTAGTCACATTATTAATTAGTTAAAGAGAGTAAGTGGGAGTATTTTTTTTTTTCCTGATATTAATTATGATTGATGCCAAAACATCAATTACAATTGATATGATCCTTATGATGTCAAAAATAACATAATACAAATTTAATGTAGATAATTGTATTCCCTAGAGTAAGATTATTCTGATCTATTTATGAAGCATTGGAAAAGATGATCACCTTACTAAGGATCCATCCAATGATGACATTAGAGAGGCATGATTGCAAGACAATGCCTAATTTTTTTTTTCCAATTAGGGATTCCATTGATAATCATACAATTAATTTGTTGATCATTGTAGATTTGTGAAAGAACCGATGGGTTCTTTAGAGTTTACATACTTCGAGAAAGGAAACATATCTTGTATCTATGATGTGTGTAAAAGTTTTTATAAGGCTAAATAACAAGAGCAATCACTTACAACTATCTCATGAACCTACCTTATGAGCATCAAAAGAATTTATGAAGAACTTAATGTCCTAATATAATAAGATTCAAGCTATAGAGTCTCTAACTTGAGCCCAAGCACGAGGGCTTGAGAGTTAGTTAAGTGCATTTTCCTTTCTTAACCTATGCTTAAGGAATTCAAGTTGCTTCTATACGCTAACTTGTTGCCATTTACGAGCTAAGCTCTCCTATGCCTATCAATTGTCTTTAAATGCCAACTTCAGGAGTACTCAATTGATAGCTCAACTTACTTGTTTGCTAGCTTAGTTGACCCTGTTTCGAGCTTCTTGGAAAACATTTGAGATGAATCTACCTCGGAAGAATCTACAACTTAGCTCAACATCAATAAACATACTCCTTTGTTCGTTTCTATCAGAAGCTTGCCTATAATTGCCGACCATGTATCTTAGCCTCTCACGAATGGAACTTACTGCTCGAATATGATGTTTTTCTAATTTCTCTTTTATACCCTTTTACATTCCTAGAACTTTAATCATTTTGGACATTACTCTTTTCATCTTTTCTCATATTTAGTAGGTTGTCCTAAATTTTCAGATATAAATACCCTTATATTTTATAGCTACAACATCATCTTATCTTGAATCAACGAATATACAGAATCCCCTTTTTGTATGTGAGCTACTTGCTTATTTTGCTTTTACTCTTATTTTAACCTTTAAGCAAGGCTAAGTGATTAATGACCTCATTGAATTAGCTCATGCATTATATCGAGTTAGCTCGTAAGTCTACGGAGTTCCTTGGTGTGTCATATCTTTGGATTTGTTTGTGGGTTTTACTTGTTTCTGCACATTTTTACCTTTCATTTCGAGCTTTCTGTGAGCTTGTACTCATCCCTCAGATATGATTGTCCTTTTTTGTCCTTGGCACGACATATTCTCTTAGTATTAAAGTGGAGGTTTGCATTGAGTAAGTTATCGTTGTATTGTGTGACCACTAATTTTGTTTAAAGTGTGTTGAGTAGTGAAGTGTCTATGGAGGTTTTGTTCAAATTAGCTGTAAGAGTTTGAGTGAGTAGTAGGAGTAATGGTTTTGCTCCATTGTAGTGGTTGTTGTGTAACATTCCATAACACTTTGTTTCAAGCCATAGAAAATAGAGCAAGTAGCAATTGAATATTTTTGTGTTAGGTCTGACGAAGTTAGTAGTGTTGTGAATTTTTTAAGTAAGGCATAATTGAATTGTGGGTTTGGTTTCTGTATAGCTAGTGTTTTAATAGATTGGGAGTGGTTATGTGTTATTTCTAGATAGTATAAATATTACTTATTGTTGAGAACACGAGATTGAGTAATAAATAACTTATTCAATTGTTAATACTAGTATTGAGGATGATAATAGCAGTATTGTTCACTAAGGTTGACAAAATACCCCTAGAAGCTTTGATAAGTGATTTGATGAAATATCTAACTTAAAAGTGGATTTGACTTGAGCTATACATGCATTAGACTTCTACCTTGAAGTTGGAGGTTTTCCATAAGATGCTCGGCCCATGCATAGGTAGTACTTAGCTTGGCAAGATCAAGGTGGAGGAATAGGAGGAGTAGGAGGACATGTGTGGAGAAGAATAGATCTGGGTGAAATGGACAAGGAGGAAAGAGATGAATATTATGAAGTAGAGGGTAAAGCTCTTGCATCACGAGCTATCAACCATATAAAAATCTAAGTTCTAAGCTTCAACATTTAAGAATGGCATTGAAGCGGGTTTATAACGAGTTTTGCAAAACCCGAACTTAATTTGCTACCTTATAAGGCTTCCAAAACCTTATAGGATTTTTACCCTATTTCTAGAATCTACCCCTATAGGATTTTGTGAAGCTCATTAAAAACTCAACTCAAACCTTTTATACTAAAAAAAAAAAATTAAAAAAATTGATTTGTGAATGTACACAAAAAATTAAAGCAAATGGCGTATAGATTGTTTTAAATAATAAAATAAATGGCGTATGATTGTTCAAGACTAAACCAATTTCTTTTTATTTTAAATTAAAACATGATTAATGAAAAGGAGATGGATAGAGAATGAGAAATGTAGCCGACTAGTTAAGAGAGGTACTAAGGGAGAGAGAAGAGAGTCACAAAAAATATAAGAGAAAGAAAGATATGAGGCTAAGGTTTTCTCAAGAGATAAAGTATAAAAAGGACAAGATATTATTTATTAGTTCTTATGTTTTATCATTTATAGTTAATATTAAATTACTGATATCATATTACTATTTTTAATCAGATTTAGGTTTTCTGTTAGGTTTTTTTTAAATCCCAAAACCTAAAATCCTATAAGGTTTAAGAATCACTTCTAGAACTCGACCTAAAATCTTATAGGGTCAAATCCTATAAGGTTTTTAGTAGGTTGAGTAGGTTAAAAACCCTATAGTGACTTGTTCTGTAGCATCTTTATTAATGGCTCTAGAAATGCTGATGATTACTTAGACTAAGAAGAGAAAGTAGAGCAAGTTTTTGAATGCTATTAATATGGGGACTATGATAAGGTTTGGATTGTGGTTGTAGAATTTTTAGGTTATGTTGCGATGTGGTGGAGAAACTTTTAAGCCATGACAAGATGAGATAGGTATAAAGAGGTTAATACTTAGCCTGAAATAAAGAGAGTCCTTAGAGTTAGATTTGTGCTGGACACTTACTTACAAGATACTTTTGCTCGACTCCTAGAATTAAGGCAAGGAAGCCGTATTGTCAATGAGTATGTATAAGAGTTTTTGGTTCTTATGATTAGATGCAAGGTAAATGAGCCTTCGGCTCAAATAGTATCCAAATTCTTAATTGGATTGAAGAAAGATATTAGGGATGTAGTGGAAGTGCATTAATTTGTCACTTCAAATGAGGTTATAAGGATTGCTCAGTGAATAGAGAGATAAAGGAGGAATAGGCTGATTCAACCTCAACTGAGTTGACTTGTTCAAAGTAGCTAACTTGCACACATTGGTAATCGAGCTCAAAATAGTGAACCTAATAGAAGGACTGAAGTCATGTTCAAGTAGAAGAATCACATTACCGACTAGGAAGTTTTGAAGAGCACTTTTGAGAAAGGTCAAGGATTAGGATGGAAGATAAGTTAGATCAAGTATTTTAAGTATCACGATTTTGGTCACATGGCTACTTAGTGCCCTAACCTACATACCATGGTTATCAAAGGCAAAGTCCCTACCATTGAAGTATATAGTATTGACGATGAGCCTAAAGAGAAGCCCGAACTAGAGGAACAAGCTAAGGTGTGTGTTGAAGAGCTTATAGAAGAAAACATGTATGCTAATAACTTAGAAAAGCTAACATTAGTTGTTCGGCGAGCCTTAAGCATTGAACTATTTGCTAAGGAGGAGTAATGAGAGAACTTGTTTCACATCACCTGCAAGGTGAACAAATAAGTGTATGCGCTCATAATGGATGGTGGAAGTTGCACTAATGTAACATTTGCCAACTTGGTTTGGAAGAGCAAGTTATCGACCTTATCACATCTAAGGCCATACAAGTTACATTAGCTAAATGAGAAGAGAGCATTGTATGTTACTCAACAAGTGTTGTTACCACCAATCTTAATTAGGGATTACTCTGATGAAAATCTTTGTGATTTATTGCTTATGTGCACGTCTCATGTATTACTAAGCTGACCTTGGTTATTTGATCGAAAAGTCATACATGATGGGTTCAGGAATATATATGCATTTGAGAAAGATGAGAGGAAGATTACCTTAAACCCCATAACCTCAAGCTAAGTGAGTAAATTGTAGGCTAAGTGTCACATCCTGGCATAGTACAGGATGCACCATCATATAGGAATATTTGTTAAAAACTTAACTCAACCTACTCATTCATCAAAAGACAACATTGTTAACATGATAAGGGGTTTCTACATTAGAGTTCAGCTGGATATTCTGCTACAACTTATGTATACAACATAATATTTATATCAAAATATGAATTAACTTTTTTCCTTTATCGTCTTCATAATAATAGGATCTCTGACCTAATATAGGTTCCATATAACAGTCGTTGACTCCGACTTATGCTTTCAATATACATATCCCTCCTAAGTGTTAGGCCCTTTACGATATAGTTAACCTGAGGATAAAATATTTTATCCCCTCAGCTACTAAAGTCGAGTAAGAGTGGATAACAAACAACATAATATAGACAATATGATAGATAATACTATATATCACAACTGAAACATTTCAATCTAACTCGCAAGTTTAACTTCACATATGCATTCGCTCAACTAGGCACTTACTGCTAACAATGCAGCATGCTATGCTTATGCATGTGGTATGTATCGGTATTGATATCCTATGCCTTCCAAACTTCTTCCGATTAGTCGACATAGTTAGGCATTTAGATACAACATCTAGGAACCTATGGCAACAAGAAGTTGCTTGGGAGTAGGATTCCTATCAAATTAGACTATACACTGTAGTCTACTATTTTCAAAAAGGGCAACAAGGAGCTACTTGAGAGTAGTACACCCAACTTTACAAAATTAGACTATACATTATAATTCACCAAATCAAAGTGGCAACACTGCCAAATTTGACCAGCATTATAATCTACCAAATCAAAGTGGCAACATTGCTAAATTAGACCACACACTATAGTCTACCAAATTTGACTATCAAAATAGTCACAATGTTTAGGCAATGCAATCTATATGCTTCCAAAAACCAAGTTCATAAAGTCATGCTTTTTTCATGATCATTTGGAAGTCTCATTCTAAAATTTCCGACCTGTAGGTCCCTTTTTATACTATACCATGCTATGTCATGATATGCAATAGCAATTCAAGAATATTAATAAGCATAATCAGTCTTCAGGTTTTATTCAACCTAGTTATTTGATCCCAGTTTTCGAACTCTCTATAGTGAAACTCTAGTATCTCACTTAGGGTTCACTTAGATGAACACCTAGATGATTGAGTTAGTAATCACTCAACTTCCCTGGTTAGCATAATTATTTGTAAGTAGAAATCATCACCCAACATGGCAACATAACAGTTTAATCAGAATACAGTTAATACTATTCAAAATCAACAGATTAGCATCTACTATATTAGCATATCAATTCACCTAAGATACACCCATATTTAATCAACATAGCATCAAATTTACAGTGTTATGAGTAGCGATATATTTACTCTAAGCATGGGTTAGATTCACTTACTTAGGCTTAGAAATAACGCAATATCTTATACTTCATGACGTGGTCCTTCTTTACTTATCACACTTATGAAAATATAACATAGTCTTCAAATCAAGTATAGGTCAAACCTGAATTATTATAAGTTTTCATTTCTGTGTTTTTAAACTTCAGTTGATCATATCTTACTCATTTCCTATTCGATTTCAGAAAACTTTATATCATCACGATCATTATTTTGAGTACTATTAATATATGTTAAGAAACAAGATTGATCAATATTGTCAAAAACCCAAAAATACCCTTTCGTATTGCGACTCAACCGTTCGTTATCCTAACTCTATAATTGACTCGAGTAAGCTTTAGTATTGAATTAAAAACCCAAAAAATTAGACTTTCCAAACTTGTCCAACAACACTTATTATATCTTATAGTGTTCATTTGACATGGATTTAATAAACATTCTAATAGTACTAGTTACTATATTACATGTTAAGCTAATATATAAGCTTATACTAAGAAAATATGTAATAAATGGTATATGAGCTCGATTAATTTCACAAAAAATCCTATAGACTTACAAAAATATGTAGTTTAATTATTAACCATGAATTATACTAAACTAGCTATTATATATTTTTATGAAAATAGTGATTTTAACTCAAAATTAGCAAAAATTAAGTGAAAAAGTAAATTTAATCATAACATAAAATTCAAATGCCTAAACATGATTATGAACTTCCAGGAATCATAATATATAGGACTCATTCTTTGATTTTGTTAAAAACCAATTAATTTCGTAAAACAATGAAATTGCTAGTTTTATCCAAAATAATTATAATAAATAGTAAACATAATTATTTTTAAAAATTATTGTTATTGAAATTAAATACATATATTGAGTATGTCACATACAAATTTTCAACTTGAAAGGACATTATTTACTATTTCTAAAATTTAATTCCATTTTCCTCGAAACAGAGCCATTTCTTAAGGAATTTATATTTCCAATAATTATTTTACTAAAATAAAATTACTACGTTAATCTACACATAAAATAACTCTAGAAAACCAAGTTTTATAATTAAATAATATCATTTACTATTTTTAGAAAAATTACAAAGTTTCGATCGAAAATTTGGTTCATCTGAACCGACCACCTCCAGCCACTCAACCTTGTTGAAACTCCTCCTCTAGTGGTGCTTTCTTTGACTACAAAAGGTCACCACAATTGGACACCAATAGCCTATTGAACCTACCTGATTAGATTTCGTACCCTATTTTTGATCTAATTTTCTTATTTTTTTCTAATTTGTTTCAAAAATTTTTTGAGTGATTTTATATTTTTTTCAACCTTCCAAAATATTTTTTTTGAAGTGTACAAGGCCTAGTTATATTTTCTAATTGGACAAGAATATGTAAAAATTGGACATGTGGCTTACACATGTCATTTTCTTATTTTTCCAAAGCATGAGGTATCATTTTCTTATTATTTGCTTTTTGACTCATTAATCCAATTTAATCCTTGGCTGCCACATCATGGGATGACTCATCCTTGCATTTCTTTTTATCAAATTTCCAATTTTTTTATATTAATTTGCCTTATTTTAATAATAATTTCTTATTATATATGTATATTTAATACAAATAATGCATATTCTATGTTAATACATGTACATTACATATAATTCAACTTCGTTTATTATTTTTGTAAGTTAATTAACTTATTTATAATATCTCGCTATATCTAAAATCTCGAATTTCTCAGTTTCGATAATTATTAACTTTCAGCGATAAATTGATGTTTTTCTCAAATTAATATTTTTATATAGCTTATTTTAAGAAATTGACTTTACTTAAATTACTTTGTTTAACTTTTCTAACTTTATTATGACATTTGAAATAAAATTGATAACTTAGCTTGGCACTCAAAATTTAGGGGCTTAGATCTTAGGGTTATTAAACTAGCTCGAAGTCTTGAGGTATTACACCAAGTTAGCCTAAGGATCTAAGAAGACATTGTACTGAGTTGGTCGAAGCTCTAGGAAGCCATCAAATCTGATGTACCAACCTATTTACTGGTTAGGAGACTATTGTAGTTAAAGGAGTAAGTTGTATTATCTAAGGAGGTTAGAGAATTGTTGGATGAGTATGCTGACCTATTTCTCGAGTAGTTGCCTAAAGGATTGCCCCTTTTCTAAGGAGTTAAGCATTGCATTGACTTGATACCTAGTACCGCCTTGTCAAATAAACTTTCTTATCAAATGAATCTCGAGCAAGCTACCGAGCTTTAGAGGCAAGTCAAATAGCTATTAGAGAAAGGGTACGCGAGAGAAAGTCTAGACCCTAGTCCTATACTTTCATTACTTGTGCTAAAGAAGGATGGTACTTAGCATATATATGTTAATAGTAGAACTATGAACAAGATAATGATCAAGTACATATATCCTGTTTCAAGATTGGATGATGCTTGATGGATTGAATGGAGATAGAATTTTCAATAAGATTAACCTGAAATCTAGTTATCATCAAATTTGTATAAGGTAAGGAGATAAATGGAAGATTGCCTTTAAGACTTAACATAGTCTTTATGAGTGGATGGTGATACCTTTTGGCTTATCAAATGCCTTGTGCACTTTTATGAGGATGATGAATCATATACTGAGAGATCTAATTAGAAGGTGTGTTGTGGTCTACTTTGATGGTATCCTTGTATACAATGCCAACTTGTCGGGTTATGATGACCATCTCCAAGCTGTATTTGATGTACTTTGAGTTGAAAGGCTCTTTGGGAACTTGAAGAAGTATTGCTTCTGTTGGAAAGAAGTGGTTTACCTTTGGTATGTTGTGAGCAGAAGAGGCCTACGTGTTGACATTAAGAAGATTTGAGCTATTGTTGGATGGCCGATCCCAATCACATGTGCTAAGATGTGAAGCTTCGATAGACTAGCTTCTTTCTACCATCACTTTATCAAAGGCTTCGATACCATTGTTGCACCTCTTACCTAGCTGACAAAGAAGAATGTAGAGTTCAAGTGGGGAGAAAAAGAAGAAAGGAGTTTTGCTGAGGTGAAGGAGAGGTTGACCTCTACACCCGTATTGGTCTTGCTTGACTTTGAGAAGGTATTTGAACTTGAGTGTGATATATCAGGTGTTGGAATAGGTATTGTGTCAATGCAAGAAGGTTGACTTGTTGCATATCATAGTGAAAAGTTGAGAAGACCCAAACTGAACTATTCTCTGTATGATAGAGAACGCCTTGCACTAATTCGAGCACTTCAAGTGTAGCAATATTTCCTTTTGCTAAGGAAGTTTGTCATTTTACTAACAATGAGTCCTTAAGATACCTTAAGAGTTAGACCAAGCTTTCAAAGAGGCAAACCTGATGGGTTGAAATTCTAGAAGGTTTTAATTTTGTGATTAAGTACAAACAAGGCAAAACTAATGTGGTTGTCGACACTTTGTCAAGAAGACATATTCTTCTTATCTAGCTGTAGACTAGACTTTTAGGGTTTACAAGCATCAAGGAGTAGTATCCTCATGATCCTTATTTTGGTCCCCTATTTGGACATTATGGAGAAGGAAGAACACTGGATGATTATCATGTAGAGAACGAATATTTATTATAAGGAGGTAAGTTATGTGTGCTGACTTGTTCTTAGAGGGAATTGCTAGTGAGAGAAACTCATTCTGGTGGGATTTCTGGATATTTCGGAGAAAGAAGGATGTACGAACTGCTGAATGCAAGGTTCTTTTGGCTTAAGATAATGTGAGATGTACACCGTATGGTTGAGAGTTTTGCAACCTGTAGAAAGGTAAAAAGCAAAGCTAAGTAAGAAAGAGTTATGGCTTTACCCATCTTAACCATTGTGGTTAGGTTTAGCAAGATGGTGCACTTTGTGCCCTATGCTAAGATTAACGATGCTTTGGATATTACTTTTCTCGTTTTGCAAAAAATTGTTTGTTTACATAGCGTACCGAGGAGTGTAGTATTGATCGGGACCTAAAAGTTCTTCAGCCATTTTTAGAGAACCCTCTAGCATTGGATGGGAATCAAACTACTTTTCAATACTTCCTATCACCCTTAGACGTATGGCAAAATAGAGTTAGTCAACTACACTTTAGCTTCATTGCTCTAAGCTACAGTGGGTAAGAACTTGATTGACTAGGATGTTTGTTTTCTTGTGGTAGAATTTGCTTACAATAGAACAGTATATGACACCACTAGGCATACCCCATTCAAAGTCATCTATGGCTTCAATTGTGGCTTCCCCTTGATTATACTCTAATGCCCGCATCTAACCAAGAAGACTAAGATGCAAGAGCCCAAGCTTAGTCCCTCCAATAGATCTACCAAAAGGTTACGTAGTAAATCAATCGAGCCACCAAGAAGATAGAGGAAAGAGGAAAAGGAAGAAAGGTCAGGTAGTTTCAACCCGGTGACTTGCTGTGGATATATTTGAGCAAGAAGAGATTCTTGAGTAAGAGAAAGAACATGTTGTCCACCTAAGCTAAAGGACCCTTCAAGATACTCTAAAAGATTAACAATAATACCTATTAAGTGGAACCACTTAAAGATTTTGGAGTATTTGATGTGTTCAACATTGCCGAACTTAGTTTGTACCGATCTGATGAAGAATAACGAGAAGACTAGCCAGATTTGAAACCAAATTCAAATTAACTAGAGCAAATGATAGGAATTAAGTTATAGGCCCTTTAACCTAAGCTCGAACATGAGGGCTTGAGAGGTTAGCTAGGTACATTCTCCTTTCCTAACCCATGCTTGAAGAATCTGAGTTGCTTCTATAGGCTGATCTATTGCCATTTCTAATTCGAGCTCTCCCATGCTTATCAATTTTCTCTAAATACTAACTTGAGGAGTACTCAGTTTACAGCTTGGCTTATTCATCCACTAGCTTGGCTTATTTGGCCGACCTTGTTTCGAGTTACTTTCGAAACATCTAAGTTGAATCCATCTTCAAAGAATCTTTAGATCAGCTCGTCATTAACTAACTTGACCATACTCCTTTGTTCGTTTCTGTCAGACGCTTGCCTATAACTGCTAACTATGTATCCTTGCCTTTTGCGAATGGAACTTGCTACTTGAATTTTATTTTATTTTTTATTTCTCTTTTATATCCTATTACATTCCTTGAACTTTACTCATTTTAGACATTACCCTTTTTCTCTTTTCCCATATTTAGTAGGTTGCCCTAGATTTTTGAATATAAATACTCTTGTATTTTGTAGCTGTAACATCATCTTATCCTGATTCAACAAATATACAGAATCCCTTTTTTGTGTGTAAGCCACTTGCTTACTTTGATTTTACTCTTATCCTAACACTTAAGCGAGGCTAGGTGGAAAGTGATCTCATTGAATTAGCTCGTATATCATATTGAGCTATTGTATGATCTATAGAGTTTCTTGGTGTGTCATATCCTTGGATTTGCTCATAGGTTTTGCTTATTTTCTTAGGTTTCACCCTTCATTTTGAACTTTTTATGAGCTTTGACCCATCCCCTAGATACGATCATCCTTGTTGCCTTAGTGTGGCATATCATAATACCTTCTAGTATTGATGTTAAAGTTCAGCAAACTCAATGGGAACAAATAATAGTAATGAGTATTTTAGTTGGTCATCTAGAGTTTCATTACGTTAAAACTCAGATTTTCTCAAGTTTTGAGATTTCAACTTTGCAAGAAACCTTTCCTTAGATACTTTGCATAGAGAAAATTGTCTCCATTTTATCATCTTATCTTAATAGTGCACTTGTCGGTTAAAGTAAAGGACATTCCTTTTTTAGTAGAAAAGGAGGTGATAATAATTGTGATAGATGAGGTCAAGATTCAACCAGAGTTATGTGTTATATTTTCATGTGTCTAGTCATACTAAGCATACTTGTAAGAAATTACAGAATTACAACCAAAGAAGACCATCACGCATGTTGCTTCTATAAGTGATACATCTAACTCGTCTTTTGAAAAGATAGTTATAATCTCTACAGAAGATTTTACTTAGTCCTCTCAATACTAACAAGCATTGAAAGTTCATCTCATTCTATCTTTGGTTTTTTTGAATTAGGTAAACTGGATACTTGTCTCATTTCCTCCTCTTCCAAATGGGTCATTGATTCTAGTGCCATAGATCATGTGACAAGTAATCTTAGTCTCTTCTCTACATTCTAACCATATACATTACTGTTACTTTAGTAGATAGATCTACTTCATGTGAACTTAGATTCGACACCATTAATCCCATTCCTATTCCTTAATCCTTTATTTTGTATCTTCTACAATTTTCTTTTAGTTTGAATTTTGTAAGTAAACTTACTTATGCCTTAAACTATTATATCATTTTCTTTTGATCATTGTATATTTAAGGATCTATGATGAAGCAGACTCTTGGTAAAGAACATGAATTAGGAGGTCTCTACATTTTAGATACTTAGGTACCAAGATTTGTTGCTTGTTCCAGCATTCAAACACCTTTTGAAGCACATTGCCGTTTGGGCCATTCCTCTCTACTAATGTTGAAGAAATTATGTTCTCAATTCAATAATGTATCTTCCTTAGATTGCAAGTCATGTCAATTTGCTAAGAATCATTGTTTTCTTTTTATTTCTTGAGTTAATAAAAGGGCCAATTTTCCCTTTGAATTAGTTCGTTCCGATGTCTAAGGTCCTTGTCCAGTCATGTCTAAAACTTAGTTAAGATATTTTGTTACTTTTGTGAATGATTACTCTTATATGACCTGGTTTTATATCATGAAAAGTTGCTCTAGGATATTTTCTCATTTATAGCTTTCTATCTTGAAATAGTAACACACTTTAATGTCCTTGTACATATGTTAAAGAGTGATAACACAATATAATACTTCTCTCATTCTTTCTAGACTTACATGCTTCAGAATGGTATTCCTTGTGCATATGTTAAAGAGTGATAACACAATATAATACTTCTTTCATTCTTTCTAGACTTACATTCTTCAAAATGGTATTCTTCACTAACCTTCTTGTGTGAATATACCATCTCAAAATGGAGTCGTTAAAAGAAAATATAGGCATCTTCTTGAATGGCTGGGGCTCTTTTGTTTCAAATGAAAGTTGCTAAAAAATTTTGGGTTGATGCTATTTCTATAGCTTGTTCTTACCTTTTTCTATTATTCAAGGTAACATTCCTTACATTGTTCTTGTCCTTTCTATTATCTTTGTGTTTGCTGATGTTGTGTTTTAGAAAATACACCTTTTTTTCTTGTCTTCCTCTACTCGTTCAACACAAGAAATGACTGATGACATGTTAATATATCAAATCATCTATTAATAACTAGATGTTCCTACAACTATCTGTACATCATCAATGCCACCATCACCATTGCCGTTGCCACTATTGCCACCATCCGTACCTCCTATTTAATAGGTGTACTCCAGACAGTGCAATTCTTTTGCTATTTGACTTGCATCAATTTCTTCTTCCCCATTAGATCCAAACAATAGTGATCTTGATCTTCCTATTGCTCTGTGTAAAAGTAAACACCAATGTACCTATCATGTTTCCTTTTTCGTTTCTTATGACAATCTATCATCTACTTCTTGTTCCTTTATTGCTTCACCTAACTCTGTTAGTATTCCTAAATTTGTCTGTGCCACCTTGTCTCATCTTAGTTAGCATGAACTTATGACATAAGAGATGAATGCTTTGAATGCTAATGGCACTTGGGATTTAGTAAATTTACCTATAAGTAAAAAGGTGATTGGTTATAAATGGGTTTTGGCTGTTAAGGTTAATCCAGATGGATTTGTGGCTCATCTTAAAGCATGTCTTGTGGCTAAAGGTTATGCTCAAACCTATGGCATTTATTATTCTAACACATTCTCCCCTATAGCTATGTTGACAAGTGTTTGCTTATTTATCTCTTCAATAGCCACTCATTCTTGGCCTCTTCATCTGTTGGATATCAAGAATGCCTTTTTACATGGTGATCTTCATGAAGATATCTATATGGAGCAACCACCTAGGTTTGATAGGGGGAGTCTAATCATGTATGTTGTCTCCTAAGTCATTATATGGGTTAAAATAGAGTTTTTAAGCTTGGTTTGGAAAATTTAGTCAAGTCGTTAAAGGCTTTGGTTTGTAAAAGAGCAAAATTTGATCTCTTGATATTCTTTAGACAATCTAGAACTATTATAATTCTTCTTGTTGTGTACATTGATGATATTGTCATTGTCAAAAGTACTAATATAGGGATTGTATCTCTAAAATCCTTCCTTACACTCAGTTTCACACAAAAGATTTGGGTATGTTGAAATATTTCTTATTAGTTAAGATAATAAGGACTAAGAAAGGTATTTTCTTATTTAAGAGGAAATATGTACTTGATTTGTTTAGAGATAGGAAAATTGGGAGCAAAACCTTGTCGCACACTTATGCTTCGTAATGTGCAAATTACAGAAGATGGTGACTGATTTGAAGATCTTAAAAAGTATAGAAGATTGGTTGGAAAGTTAAATTATCTTAGAGCGACTCGTTTGGATATTGCATACTCAGTTAATGTTGTAAGTCAATTTATGTCCTCTCCTACGATACATCATTGGGTAGCTCTTGAGTAGATTTTATAAAAATCATGGACATAATCACATAAAATGTTTCTCAAATGTAAATTGGGTAGGTTCCAAGATAGGTAGAAGATATACTATAAGGTATTGCATATTTGTTGGAAGGAATCTAGTCTCTTAAAGGAGTAAGAAAAAAGATGTTGTATCTCACTTAAGTATGGAATCAGAATATAAACCAATGTGGCAATATGTATGTGAAATACTTCAATGAAGTTGGCTTTAAGGTGCCATTACTTACGAAATTACATTGTCATAATCAAGCAGCTTTTCATATTGCATCTAATCCTGTGTTTCACGAATGAACTAGGCATATTGAAATTGATTGTCATTTTGTTCATGAGAAGATATAGCAAAATTTAGTTTCTATAGGCTATGTTAGGACTAGTGAATAATTAGGGACATCCTTATGAAGGCTTTGAATGGGGCTAGAATCAATTATATCTGTAACAAGTTAGACATGGTTAATATCTATTCTCTAACTTGAGGGGGGAGTGTTGTGCAAAGAAATAAACGTAGATTATTCTAGTATAGAACAATTAGGCCTACAATAATCTAAAAGATTGTCATTTATAATGTATTCCTAATATATACATCCTAAACTTGTATATATACGTGTATCACTAGTAATTAAATTTCAGAAAAGTTTTTCATCTTATTACTTTTAAGGCTTAGTATCAATAGATGCTTCTATTACATAGAGAAAAACTTAATAGTGCCTTATAAGTGGCATGAGGTCTAAGATTATGATGGTAGTATGAAGTTTTTTCTTATGTCTAGCTCCTCGAAGAGAAATATATGAAGGAAACCTTCCAGTAGGCATTCTATTTTGGGATAGAGGGTCATAAAATGAGCTACGACATTTTCACCTACTTTTCCTATGCTAAATATATATTTCTTTTTTTTTTTTGAAATTTCGGTTCATTTGCATCACTGAATCAACTTTTGGATTGGTGGACTTAGTATTTAATCATACTCTTGAATGCACTTATTGCACATACTTTTATCATAGTTAAAGAGTGATAAACATGTGATGAGTGTACAACATGGTATTTGTGTTGCAACTATGGTTATTGTAAAAGAGGTGGCAATTTTTGTTTATTGGGTTGGAGATGTGGTTTTGGGTGATGGTAGATACTTAAGGGAGGAGGATAATGGCAGTTGTGGTTGGACAATGGTGGTAGATTTTTAGGAATTTGTTAATTTTACTAAGTAGCATACCTATTGTAAGCCCTACAATCAGTCACTCAAGGTTTTAATCGGCTGAATTGGCTGAAAGATTCGATCAAGCCTAAATTATAAGTAAAGCTACAAATACTAGTAAAAATGATCCCGTAAGTTTGAATTTAAGAAAATAAGTAATAAAATAAAAGAATATAAAAATTCTAAATTTTAAGTATATAACTCGTTATTTATCGAAAATGTGTAAAATGCATTCCGATAATTAATGAATCACTATAGATAAATTATATGTATACTAAAAGTCATAAAATGACCTAAATAATATTTATGAATATTTATTTGTACTATATATGAATTTATATATAGGTATAAATACGTGTAATTACTTAAAATATGCGAAATGTGCTAAAATAATACTAAATAATTAAAGAAAATTCATAATTAATTAAGGAAAAATAAAGAAAAATCAGGAAAAATAAGGAATGATCCAAATATAGGTCCTGGCAGCTAGGAAAAATAAGAAAAAAAATTAGCCAATTAAATTAGAACAATACAAAAGTCAAATTGGAAGAAGATAAGGCAATTGTCTTGTCTAATTAATGCACAATAATTTCCCTAAAGCTCTATAAATACTCCAAATTTTTCAAAAGCTCATTTGGGCAGTTTGGAGAGTGAGAAAAAAAGAGAGAGGCAAAATTGAGAGAAAAATTAGGGTTTGAAAAAAAAAAAATAGAAAAAATTATGTAATTAAGGCCTTAAAAGGGAGCCCACACCAGACGAGCACCTAAGAGTGGACGGCCACCACCACCACACGGTGGTAGCAGCACCCAAATCGGCTGACAAGGACACGGCGGCCGGTGGTGGCCGAAGCCACCCGGACTAGTGAGTCCGATTTCCAGCCCGATTTTGTGTAATTTTGTAAAAAAATAGTAAATATTCTTAGAAAATTATGAATTTTGTTATTCTGGAATATTTTTGTATGTAGTTTTTAGGAAAAATATTACTTTGATGAAAATATGTCCCGTAATATATAGTCCTTAAGAAATTATGCAAAATTGAGCATGTTTCGGTTTAGAAATAAATGATCTTAGGAGTGTAGTTTTGAACCCAAAATTTTTGTATAGACTACTTAGATGATATAGAACAGTGCTATGAAGCCCGTTTTCAAAAATTTTAGATAATTTTTAGGCTTTAAAATGAGGCATAAAATGGGTAATTTAGAGTTAATTAAGTAATTAAATGGTTAATTACTGATTTAGTGAATAATTATATGTTTTAGGATGTTGAAATCTGATGAAGTATGATACTTGTAGCATTTAGGGTGTTAGATGTAATTATTAGGTTAATTATGTAGTAAATGAGTAATAGGGAAAAATAATAAATTTTAAGTTAATTTTGTAAATTAGGGTAATTAGGAGTAAAATATGATTTAGGATGAATTTAGACATTTTGAAATGATAATTGATGTTGGGAGATAGTAATTAGAGTGATAAAAATATTAGATGTGTATTATGTATATAATAAGTAATAGTACATAATACACAATTATTAGAAATATAATAAATAGAAAATATTAGAATAAAAATTGATATTATGATAACAATAAAAATATACAATAAATCTGATAGGAAACTTGAATTTATGTAATTATATGAAAAATGTAAAAATTTCTTATATAAGGAGTAAATTCGGTATACTATTAAGGATTTAAGTGTATTGGATATAATAAAATACTGACTAGGGGTAATTATGGTATTTAGGATATCTAGAAGTAAAGTGATTAATTTCACATTATGAGTTAAAACAAGTTTGTAGAGTTCGTGTAAAAAACATTATTTAGAAATCGAACTAAAATCTAATTTAGAAATCGATGTAGAAACTGAACCTGAACCTAGCCCCAAACCTAGAATAATTGTAAAAGATTTAAGACCTAGATAATTAGATATATTAAACCTTAAACAAAACATAACAATAAGCGTTATAAGATAAAACGAACCTATAATAGTTATATGAAAAACTAAAATCACGTTTGTGTTATAGAGATGATCAGTGATGGCTTGAGCGAGTTGGACCTCAAATGAGTGTGCGAGGAGTCTAGGTAAGTTGGGATTAATACGTTGTTATATTTTGGAGGTTTGAGATTATACTTGGTTGTGCTTGTTAGACAGTTGGTTGTGTGCATGTGCTTGATTATGAGTGATGCTATGATTCTGTTTATTGTTCTGGCATGTATTATATAATTTGTATGAAATGAATGATCACCCTAAACTAGACTTAATCAAATATACGACTTGTAATCATAATCGGACCTGCATGGTATCCCATTAGGGAAAACCTAGGATTCTTCGGCCAAATACTAATTCCTTCGAAAGGGATAGCGCAGGATTACAAAGGGTCCCTTCTTCATCCTTAGTCGAACTAAGTGACAGGTGAAGAGGTCGCGACGAGGGTGAAGTCAATGGTTCGAAGGTAGTCGTAGGAGGAGTGAGGTCTCCATTGCACAAGCCTGGGTTTGGTCGTGAGCTGTTGCATTAACGGCAACTCCTTAACCTGAATTAGAGTGGGTGTAATTTCTCTAATCTCACGACGGGCCGAACAACGTTGTGCGATGGCATTTGCTTGAACATGCATTGCACTTAATAAGTTGGTTGATAACCTTGTTATGTTTATGGTATAGTTTTAAGTCCTCCATCCTAGCTTACTAAGCTGTGGTTGGTCACATCCCTATAGACGTCGTACAGGTGCTGGCTAAGAAGCGGCAAACAACTACTCTGAAGCTAGCAACTGTTGGATCCTAGGGAGTGAGGAAAAACATTTGAAGAATAAACACATATTTTTAAGGTTTAAGCTTTTACTTTAGAATTTTTCATTTCTGAATAATGTAATAACTAGGAAATATATGACGAAGAAATATTGTAAACTTTAATTGTAATAATTGAATTATAGTGTATATATATATTTCCTCACTTTCTTAGGCAAATGATTTATTTAAATTATAAACTATTTACTTCAAAGCGGGTTAGTCATGGACGCCTTGTGTAGATTAGGTCTAGGATAGCGGTTGTAAAGCCAACTTCTATCTTAGAATGGTTTACATGGTGGGGCTGTTATGACTCTATCGTTTCGGAGAGTAACACTTATGTGCTTAGTCGGCACTCGAGTGGAAAATTTTTTTCAAATGCTATTTTTAGAAAATCACTGTGTACAATAAACCTATTGGTAAAAAATTGTTCAGATGCTAGCAGAGTTGTTGAAGGTATTTAACTATAGTAATAAAAGAATAAATTGGGTATTAGTACTTTGTAGATCAAAATCTTATGTGTGCAATTGCATCATTGGATAAATTTAAGATAGTATGTTATTAACTCAAAATTAATTAGCTAGAAATTGATAACGGAAGGCATTATTTCTTTGAAACAATTCACTTGGTGAAGCACCACAAATCTATTGATCAAAATTTCAACTAGGAGCGTAGACTACCGGAGTTATTGTGTATTAACAATAGAAATGAAAGATTCAGTATCATATTTCATTTAGCAATTAAAAAGTTTGGATATGAAATTGTAAAAATACATAAATTCATGTAATAAACTAGACATTTTCTCATTATCAAATAATTGAAAACACTGTTTCTTCATGATTGGCTCTCATCCATCTTAGTGTCCCTAACTTGTCAACACAATCATGTGCTTCATCATAAATACATTATTAATGTTGTATTGAGCACTTTGTGGTAGCCTTTTGATGAGTGCTAAAATTTACATGTCTTATTGTTGATTTTATAATGCTCTTATAGGACTTTCAGTGTTTATATTGAGTTTGATACCCAGTTCATTTATATTTTGATTTTAGGCTTTGAATGATGATTTTGGATAAGTTACGGATGTTTTAAAGTTGATTTGATTGAATTTTGAAACCTAGAAGAAGATGACATACAAGATCGTCGACCATGGACTGATATTGCGGCTAAGAAGGGAAGAGAAATTATTTGCAGAGAGAATCATGGTCAGGATCCCTAACCGTGAACCCTTTTTTTTTTTTTTTAATGAATTTGTGAATTTTAAGAAGAATAAGATCACACCCAGAAGAACAATAGTGATTCATTGCCGTGATCACACTTTGTCCTTGCAAATTCTCTTGTTTTGAGAAGATTTGAAGCCGTAAAAAATTCCCTACACATATAAATATGTATAAAGGCCTTGTATAAAAAATAGAGACATAGAGGTGTTTGTTCATTCATTCATAGGCTAGGATTTCGGTAACTCATCTTTCTCTTTCTTTTCTTTTTATTTTCTTGATGTTTTAAATTGATCTTCTAGTATTTAATTATTGTGAACCCTAGACTTCTATGTGATTAAGTTTTCTTTCTTTTCAGTATCAATCTATGATTCTTAGTTAATTGTAATCTAGTTACATATGCTTCCTTATTCTTTGAATCAATATTTACCCAGGTTATTGATTCAACGTATAACTTCACATATAGAAATCGAGAGGTGATATATGAATAGATCTAGTGTAGTTAAGAGTTAATGTAGACATAGAGATAGTATATATGATTTCTCTAGATTAGGGTGAAACCTAATAGCAAGATTCACAAAACTTAATGCAATTTTAGAGTTTCTAATTAGAAAGAAATTTCAATAAATTATTCTAGGGTTATGTATTAATATCTTTGAGAGAGATATTGATATATTTAGGAATTCTCAAAATCTAGTTAATCAAGATGAGATTGATAGATTGCATAAGTATTCTAGGAGGATTAATGATTGAATACTAGGATACAAAAATGTATTCATAACTTTAAATTGCCTTTTGTTTCTATATTGTATTGGTTGTTTTATTTTAGTTATATTAGTTAGTTTTTAATTTAGATTAGTAATTTTAATAATTGAACTTGAATTATTAGTTTAGATAATAGATAAGGAGTGAAGTACCAGTAATCACTTTATTAGTTCTTAGGGAATTGACATTCATACTCATATCCATTATATTATAAATTGATAGGTATACTTCCCTCTAATTAGGTTTTTGGTATTATTGCTAAGGACTTTTAATATTAGGAATGCCCTTTTAGCTATCGTTTTGCAATTATATTTATAGCTTATTCCTTCCTTCCCTTTTCTTTATTTAGATTGTCTTTAACTGTGATTTTTTTTTTTTCAGTTTATGACCAAAAGTAATATAGAAGACCTTTTTTTAGTTCAATCCTTAGATTGAGAAAACTGTCCACTCAATTTGAGAAAGAGTGTTTAATAGTTGAATTGATTGATCAGGGTTCCCTACCAAAAATTGAAGAAAATGAGGAAGAGACCGAAGAGATGGCTAGAAATGGAAAGGATGGAGTTGCTAATAAGACCATGTTGGATTATGCCAAACATACCCTTACAAGTGTAGAGTGTAGCATTATTAGGCCAACTATGGTAGCCAATAATTTTGAGATTAAGCTAAATGTGATCCAAATTGTTTAGTAGTATGCATAGTTTGATGTATTACAACATGAGGATCATAATGCACTTATGTCTAGCTTCTTAGTGGTATGTGACATATTCAAAATTAATGGGGTAAGCGAAGATGCAAATAAGGCTGGGACTATTTTTGTTCTCCTTAAGAGGTAGACCTAGATAGTAGTTGGCTTCTCTCCTAAGAGGGTTAATCATTATTTGGAAAGACATAGTAAAGAGATTTTGTAAGAAATATTTCCAACCTACCAAGACTATTAAACTTAGGAATGATATATTTTCATATGCATAGATAGAGGGAGAACCCTCTATGACACATGGGAGCACTTTAAAGATTTGTTAAGATGTTGTCCATACCATGGCCTCCTACTATAGATGCAAATTCAAATATTCTATAATGGTTGATGGAGCTACGTGGGGAACATTTAAGACCAAAACACTTAAGGAATCTTAGATATTCATTGAAGGATTGGCAATGAATGATTATCCATAAGAAAATGTTAGGTATAAGCCTAAGGCAATAAGGAAGTATGAAGTGAAAGCGATTACTACCTTAACAGCTCAATTGGAGAGCTTCAGTAGGAAATAGGATGGAACAATGGGTTAAGTGCAACAAGTTTAGGAGATGCATTTGTAGAGCAATTGTAAACCCCGCAAATTTAGCTATTTAAGAGAAGGATTGAACCTTAAGACTATAGTTGACTTGAAGAGTCATTAAAGCCGAGCAAGATAAAAATTTCATAAATCACAAATGTAAATATATTATAAGGAGTAAAAACCTTATAAATTAATCAAAACCTTAAATCAAATACTAAAACCCTAAAACTGCTTTAAGTACCATTAAACCAAAATTGAACTCGAATTTGTTCGAAAGCCTAAAATTATAAATGTAAACCTATAAAATAGTTAAATATTACTCAATAGTGATAAAATTATACTCGATTGCAATTTTCGACTAAATAGCCTATTCGCATGAAATCATAATAAAATCACTATAATAACTTGTAAAAATTATAGTTGTACTGGGTATTAACTAAATTGATAAAATTTCACGAAAATTTAAAAATTAATTTACGATGAGATTTGTTATAATTTATATAATTTGAAAAATTACATATATTTATTATTAATTTTCATTTTACTTCTCTTTCATTTCCAATTTATCTCCTTTCTTTCTTTTCTTCCTTTTACTCAATTGCTCATCCTAGAAACCGAAACAACAATTAGAAGAAAAAAGAAATCAGTAGCCACGTGAGGAATAAAAGTGCCATGTGTGATTTTTTTTTTGTTTTATCCTCATTAATGCAAAAGATAAGATAAGATCTTAGCTTAAATTTTAAACTAACTTTATGTGAATAAAAAGAAAAAATTTGGAAAAAGAAAAAAAATCTGCATAAATTAGAAAAACTGGAAACAAAACTGTGAGGAAAAAAAGAGAGAAAGAAAGAAGGAAAAGAAGAAAGAAAGGAAAAAGAAAAGAAGGAAAAGAAGAAGAGGAATTAAATAAATAGGTAAGTAATTATTTTAGTAGTATAGATGTATATTATATAGTATACACATGTATAAATATAGTATTTGTATGGTATTTTTACATATAACATTGCTATTATATGTCTATGTATATGAATACTTAAATTTAATTATATATGTATGTATAAGGTTAGGTATGTATACATGTATGTACATAGGTATATGGAAGAGTATGTATTATGTATTTGTTTTTTTTTTTGTTAGAATACACATAATTAGTAATAAGTATTTTCATTACATAACTATAGTATAAATATATATGTATGTACCGTAACTATATAAATATATGTGTATACATGTATAATTATTTATATATATATGTATAGTCGTATAGTATATATATAGTGGGGTATTTTTATAAGTATGTATATAAGACATATGTATATATATATAATATAGAGTATATGCTTTGGAGTATACGGCATAGTATATGTATAATATATAGTATACATATTTTATAATAAATATTATCTAAATATATATATACCGACTATATATAATATAAAAATGGGTATTTGTAAATTATATATATATATATATATATATTTAGGTCTTTGGAAATTATATGGGTATATTATTATGTATAAGTACATATATATATAAGTAGTATACCGAATATGTATTAGCATATATAATATATTTACTAAATTTGTAAATATGTAAGGTGTACATGTATATATATATATATATAATACCGTGATTAAGGATTTTTGTAAAAATAAAATTATAACATATATTATAAGTATATATATATATATATATATATATATTAAACGTAAAAGATATAAATAATGGGAAAATGAGAAATAATAAAAATAATAAAGGCAATAATAATAATAATAATCATAATAAAGTAAAAATCTCAAAAATAGGAAAATATACTCAAAATAATAAAAATATCAAATATATGATTTAAATAATTATTAAATCATAAATATGTTAAGAAAAAGTGAAAATTAATATTTTATAATTTTTAAACTTAAATAATAATTTTTTTGATATTTTTATATCACAATTTAAGTTACGAGTCGTAACGTCCAAAACGGATCTCGTTACGAGAAAATATGCTCGAAAATGATCAAAATGGATTATAAGTTCATAACGATCTGAGCTAAAATGAAAAAGTTATACGTGATTCGATAAAAAGCTCGAATAAGCAATTTTACGTAATTAAGTGAAGTAGACCTTACAAATTCTACCATTAGTTAGCTTTAAATTCCCTACTTTACAAAATTTTCATTATTCTCAGGTGCTTTCGATATCAACTCTGAGCTGTCACCAGACTACTACGATCTCTGAGCTAGCCATGGCCAAGTGAGTTTTTCCTAATGATTTCATACTTGTTTGTGCTTGTAGTTAGTGAACATAAATTATGAATTATAAATGAATGTGTATGGGGTTGGGTTATGCTTGTGTATGATAATTGTTGTTGATGGTGAATTTACCTTAAATTGCAATAATATAATGTCTGTTGTATAGTAGATTCACTAGATTGATTGTTTGTAGCTTGGAATGATCACTGAATAAATAAGACTAAATTTTATTCGACTAGAAAAGTTAACTTGGATCATGCATAAATCATGCACTGCATAATTAATTCCGGGCAGTCACATTACACGGAGGTAGCGAGAGGCCATACGTGGGTTGATTATTGAGTGTTATTGATTTCGTACGGTGCACATATGCGATATGACTTTACTCTTGCCCGCAGGATGATTAGGCGTTGGAGGCACCAACCGCTTGGCTATGGGTCGAGTCTAGAGGCTTTCGTTTAGGGGTAAGTGAGGGCTGCATGAACCTACTCACAATTATATGTAGAACTCATTTTGATAAGGGTAGTAATGGATGTACCATTACATTTGAAATACGAAACGTGGAGTTTCGTTATGAAATAAGTTTTAATATGATACCCGGATTTGATTGTACCGATGAATCTCCAACCCTAACTTCGGAGGGTGTTAAATCTGAGTTACATACAGTACCTGGTTACCTGCATGTATTTGTTTGGCATATTGTTTGCCATGCATTCATTTTGTTGAACCTAACTATTGTATGACTTGATTACTGTGTGGTTGAGAGAAATTAACTTACTAAGCTTTTGTAGCTTACTCTCCAATAGTTTTCTCTTGTAGGTTGCTAGACGATCGGGCATGGGTTAAGAACTGAGGATTGAGTGCTAACGTTGAGATGCATAGAAGTTAGACTCTGAGGACAGACTATATGGTTCATTGGAATTATTGTATACTACATTTAAAGTTTGTGACTTTAGTAAGTTTGAGTTTTAGAACTTTACTACCCAATCTTATTATTCGGTAAGGGATACCGATTCTCTACGGTTCTGAGGAACTGTGGGATATCGGACACCCATAGTTATTTATCTTTGTATTTTACAAGAAATTATTTACTTAAAAATCAGCAACCTTAGTAATTAATCATTTAGAGTCTTGCAATCTCTGACTTGTAAGGTGGTTTTTATATCATGGATGCACACATGTTATGAAAATTTTAGGTAATCCTACTAGGCCCCCTTTAGGGTCATGACAGCAACAAGATGGAGAAATTACCCTATCTTTTCTTAAGGAGGACATAATGCAATTTAGAATGCTCTACCTATTTGTTACTAAACCTAGACTTAGTAAGATTAGAATTTATGCTTGAAGGAGCTTTTGAACAAGTTCATTAGCACTTCTAATGCAATGTTTCAAGCTTATGATGTAAGACTTCAGAAATAATGAGGTAGCTATCTGCAATCTAAAGAATCAATTGAGTTAGTTAGTTAGGAAAGTTCATGGGAGACAACATAGAAGTTTAGTTACACCTCAAACATGAGGAGTAGTAACAATTTCATCGTATAAACTAATCTAAGATAGAAGCAGACCTTATAGCTATTAGATGTAACCTATACAAGGTATAGTTAACTTAACTAGCTTGAAGCATTTAGTCTGGCACTTGTTAATAGTAAAACCTGTGGTATAGTTTTTCAAAATACTTGTTCAAAACAACCTATAGTATGATTTTCCCATAATACAGTAGTATTTACATAAGTATTCACACATCTAAAACTCCTCATTTACATAAAAAGTTTACAAAAACCACGGGTTTTAAAGTTTATGTACAATAAAGTAGGAAACTAATCGACGTCCTAGGGTATCTTAGTTAGTTTCCACAAAAACCAAAAGAGAATTAAAACAAGAGTCCAAATCTAGTAGGTCTTTAAGTTCCTCACTTCCCCAGTTTGACATATAATAACTCGAAGGTGGTTATAATGTTGCATCCTTAATCCTTACTTAGTACTTGCAAAAGTGTCTATAAGGATGTGATCACAATTGGTTCAGTAAGTGGGACAAAGAGAAAAGAGTACATAAAATATAAATAAGGTTTTCAAACATTTTATTTTCATGAAATGCAATGCAAAAAAAAAAAAATGCAACTTCACATAATGTTAACCGATCTATTGTGAGGTTGGAGATATTTTATCTATTTTAACTTGGATTGAGGAGTTTCAACATGACTCAAATCAGACTAAACTTAGGCTTATGCAATGGAGATAACCTTCCTCTTATGACTACTTTTGAACTATGGCCCTCAATCTTGTTCTAAGGGTATAAAAGGGACCATTTTAGCTATCCTCATTGAATGGGTCGGTATTTGGTTTGACATGCTTAATCATTCCCTTAGTGGGTTAGTATGTATGTTTAGTTAGGTTAAGGGATGAGGTATGTGTATATTTAACTAAGTTATAATCACAATCAAATGTACACCCAAGTCTCTAAGTACTGTGACACAGTACTCCAATATGCTGCGATGCATAGATCTCAACTTACCTGCACTTCACAAGTTTACTAATCTTGACTGTCACCCTAATGGTCTTTGACCATCCCTATACATACACAATAAATTAGATTTAATTCATATTCGATCCTTCAATAATAGTAATTAATTCATTTTATATGATTTTAGTTGTTTTAACATTAATTTTATAAGTTATTTTTACTTACAAGTTAGGATTTCTCAAGTTGTTCACTAGCTTTTATAAGCAATTTCAAGTTACAATATCCTCTGAATTTCCCTTTGGTTTTATTTGAACTTAGAGTTTTTAGGAAATTATCCTTTGATTTACCTTCTGAACTCCTCTATATTCATATTTGACTTTTAAAGTTGTCTTTGATTCTGCTTCTGAGTGGTGTCTTTAATATAATATTCATTCAATAATCCTCTAAATTATCATCTATATTCAACCAACTTACTATAACAAAAGAAATTATTTACTTTCCCTCTAACTCTAGCTAGGAACAACACAAAGTAAAACTCTATTCATCAATGTACAACTTTCTCACTTTCTAGGTTCCTTATTTAACATATCATCCTTAATCAATTCTTCAATTTATGTATTACCAAACTACTCACATAAGGCAAAATCTTGACTTCCTATAACTTTTGACCTTAAAACTCATTTCAATAGCCCTAGCATGTTATAAATACTACACTAAATAATCAAACTCAGAATCTAAGTATGGTGCTTTAGAAAAATATACTAATTTTCACTAAAACAACCATTTTATTCACAATTTAAAGCTTAAAAATCCAATAAAAATATAGAAAATAGTTTTGTGAAAAATATTTTTGTAGTAATTTAATATAAATATAGGGAAGTTTACAAAAAAAATTTTGAGGTTGAAACTATATCTTTAGGCTAATTTATTTCAATATCGAAAATATCTCGATTTTGCTAATTCCTTAAGCATGTATATTATATTTACAAAATTTATACAAAATAATATTCTTTTTATATTCTATATATCAAAATATGTAGGAATAAATTTTTGTAAAATTTTCTACACATTTTTAATACTTTTACTAATTTAATGAATATTAAGTTGAAAATTAACCTCGCCGAAAACTGGAGCTCCAGCCACCATGGTGGCTACCACCATATTGGACGGCCTAGGTTCTAGGGTTTGCTTCAGTTGGTGGTGGTTGGTCTCTAGCAACTCCTTAAGTCCTCATACATCCTATAACTTAGATTATGCACCAATTTTGTATTTTTCCCCAAATTTCCTTCTTCAATCACCTAAACCCAACCATGATTTTTTTTAGATCTTTAGTTCATGTAGATTACTATTGAGAGCTTTTTTAGTTATTTTCAGAGCATTTAGGAGTGTTAGATTGATTTTATTTTTCTCTCATCTTGAAATTCCCTCTTATATACTAGCCTAACTTACATGTTAATCATGCTTAATCCACTTCCACCTATCTTCAAACATCCTCACGCCACATCCAAGCTTAATCCAATTATCCTTAAGTCTTTGTTAATTTTTTTTTAATGAATTCCTTTAGCCCATTTTAGCTTAAAATGTAGTTATTTAGGTATTTTAGTTAATTATAGTTACATATTTACACATAATAATTACATGCGATTTATATATACTTATTCTATATGTTCTTTTATGTCACATAATAATTTTATTATATATATAATTTATCTCTATAAGTTTGGTAACTATCGGAACCTATTTTACATTATTATATTAAATATTAAGTAATATAATAGACTTGTACTACTTTTTACTATTTTATTACTATTTTGAGATTTGAGTCCACAAAAACTCAATGACTAATGTCTTGAGTCCACTCGTAAATTTCTAAGTCAATCAGTTTAGTTTCACCTATGCCGTAAAATACCGCTTGATACCTTTCAGCAAATGTATAGGGCAGACTTGAAGTGTGAAGAAAGGATTATGTTGAGTTGATGATGCTAAAAATATTGTTTCTTAGGAGGCAACACAAGCCTTTTTGGTTTTTGCACTTGATTAATTTTTCTTATTTGCAATTTCTTTTTGTTAAAATTATAAAAGAAAAAAACATTATCTTAGTCATGTAGTAGCTACAGTGCAGTTCTAAAAGATTTGGAGTCTTTTACTAACTCATTTTTAGTCTTAAGTTTTTTTATTGCAAGAGATTAGACAAGTTTCAAAAGATCACTAGTGAGAATTTATGCTAATTGAAATCAAGAAAGGAGCCAGAGAGGATCATGGGTATGAATTAAGCTCATGATCTAGAGCACGAGCCATTTGAAAGGAATAGGTAAAACTTTACAAAGGGTTCATAGGTAAGGTTCAAGGTTATAAACCAACCTATGAACGTAACCTTAGTAACTTTCATGAGAACAAGAGGCTCATGGTCATGAACTAGACCGTGAAACCTTCATGCATTTAAATTTCACATGTATACTTTACTTTCCTCTCTCTACATCTATAATTTCTTCATCTTCCCCTCTTTAAACCTTAACCTAAATGCGAGAACTCACAATCCCTCCAATCTTTTTACATCTTTTCACACTTTTCCTTGCATTATTTTTTTAACAAAGGTATGTACTTTGTCAATCTCTTCATTTTCTTTATGTTTCTTTAGTTAATTAGTTAGTTTGTTTCTATTATGCATGTTCATGGTTTGATTTCCTTGTTTTAGTATTAGAATCGTTTTTTCTAGTAGTGGTCTAATGGTTTTAAGTAGTAAAAATCATTCCTTTATGGGTGTTGTTGTTGGAGATCGCTCCTTGATGATGTTAGTTTTAGGAAGTGCTAAATAGTTAAATAAATTAGGATTAGCTTTTTTTTTTTTTTTTTTTGGTTGTAAGAATTCTTAGGATGCTTAGAGTCGCATTGTTTTGGATTTGGGATAGTGATTTATTGAATTAGTTGCAACTTCTTTGTGAGAAATATCTTTGACTCTTGTTCACTAGTTCTATGATTGAGAAAGTTAAACAATGCTTTGTTTTTAAAATATTTTTCCACACTTTGAACTTGTTTTTAATGTATATATTTAGTTAAGTGTGAGAGAGATTTTTTTTAAGTATGATGATGTACTTGGTCTTATTTGTCTTTATAGGACAATGACTCATGTCAAACATGTGGTCAAGAGAGGTGAAGAAAGTGCGAATATCAAAGCAATAGCAAAGTATCAAATGCTATGCTTCACTAATTTTGTGGATAGAAGAAGATATGTTAAACTTTATTCAAAACGATTTAGGTAGCCAATCTATATTGATTGGAATAATCTTAGCACAAACGGGATTTGAAACATCTATTAGAAGTTTGGTGGAATTTAGTAGTTGGGATGGAGTGTTTGCTATTAATGGCTTACCTATAGGGAATTGACTCTACAATTTCTCAGTACATTTAGGATAAAGAACAATCATATAGTACATGGAGTTAAGAAGGTGATGTCCTTTAGAGTCGGCGAGAGATTCATGTGTCCTTTGATTGTTTTTCCATTTTGAAAAGTTTGTATTCTTAAGAATTTGTTAGGAATGTAGAATTTACGCAACTCCTACCTACGGGTTAATATGAAAGAGCATACTGGGGGAGATTAGTATTGAGATAAATTATAGTCCAAAGAAATCTTAAGTGTCTAAGTTAAGGAACATAGCCCTATAAATAATTTGTTGGATATTGGCAAGAAGTTTGATTGGAAGAGGTAATAATAATGGAGTGGTGAATATTGTGGATGTGATTTTGCTTCATGGCTTGGTTGAGCATAGATTGATCAATTTATGGTCAAGTTGGCTTTCTTTTTGGGATAGTAGGACTAAGATGGCAGAGCTGGGTTGTTTAGGTTAGTGAAGGCTTTAGGGTTGTTTAGAGATTTACCTCGGATCGAGAAAGCGAATGATATGGAACCAATGTCTTTGGAATCTTTGAGATTTATGAGAGTTTAGCTATTGAAGGAGGCATAAGTTCAATCTAAAGCATATGAGGCATTTAATGAAGGACAAGAATTTGCTGAAGAAGAAGAAGGATTGCTTGTTGAACATGATGATGAGCCTTCAAGTTTTACTCATAGACCAAAGTCGTCTACTATGGCAAAATTTAAGAAGTTGGTAAGTAAGACATCTAAAAGTTAGAAAACCTTGGTGAAGGAAGTTAGGTATATTAAGGCAACTATTGAGAAACTTCTTCAAGCCCAAAATTTAATATGCTACTACCATCAGTTAACTTTAAGGATGATGAAGTTGGATTCAATTTTGAGAGTGATGTCGAGTGACTTAATTTGGTTTTATTTTCTTTTCTAGACTAACGCACTTTCATGGATTTATTTATGTTAGTTGCTATGTTTTTTTTTTTTTTTTAGCTTAGTAAACTTAATGACAATTATAGATGTTGCTATTTTAGTTTCAGTTTTCAATTTTTAGTTTTATTTATTTTTCTATTCTATCTTTTTATTTAGTTTCTTTTGATTATTTTACTTTTCTTTTTCTTTCAACGATCTCAAATGCACTATCCACATAAAGGAAATTCATAAAAGAAATTTAGAGAATTCTACTATTAATGCAATAACTAGGGAAGTAGAAAAACTTAAAAGATTTTCTACCTTCTATCTTTGTGATTTTTTTTTTTTTTTGTGTTTTTATTGTTTAAGTTTGTAGGGACAATGTACAACCTAAGTGTGGGGAAGGGATGTAGAAATTTAAAGAGATGCTAATTACTCTTGTTATGTCTAGATCATAAGAACATTTATTTGAGCTTGAATGATTATATCTCTATACTTAGTTTTGCTATTTTGAATTGGAATTATTAGCTAATATTACATATAATTTTAAGTTGATTTACATCTAATTAAAAGATACTTTAGTAAGTTTTAAATGGAAAATTTTTGAGTTACTTATTTATGTTTACTTGATTATTATGGTCTTTTTACACTTTGTTAGATTTGAATAATGAAAAATGTGTGAAGTAGAGTTCCCTATTATTTAAGCTTAGATTGATATTTAGGATAAGTTTGGATATCGACTGGTTAAGGTTAGTTATCTACATTTTTAAGCTTGCTTTAGTATATGAGTTCCCTATGGATATCTTTTAAAGAATTTTATTTAGAGTAAATGAATAGATGAGACATGTCTCTTATGAATTTTCTAGAAAATCAAAATAGTTGGATGATAAAATAAATAAATTAGATTGGATTGAATTAAAAGTTTAGCGGTGGGCATTGTTTACTTGAGTAATTAAACTCGAGGGGGGCACATTCTTAGTGTGGAATAATGCATGTTAACTTGAATGATGGGCTCAACATGTCGGTTGAAAGCTTGGTACATGGGTTAAGACAAAAGTTTGTGTAAAGGTTAGACTTAATTAAAAGAATAAATTGAGCTAAATTAAATTAAAAGGAGTAAGGGATGGTTCAAAGGGGTATCTCAAAACCTAATATCCTAAGGTCCCTTGGTTTAGGATATATTGACCAATGAAACTACTTCATTAAAATAAAATGAATTGAAAAGTAAATCTTCTAGTGAAAATGAAAACTAAGGAGATGATTAGGGGATGGTTGATGTGACATGCCCTCTAAGCTTTTTATGCTTGATGAGATTGAAGAGGGAATGTATACCCTTTAATCATAGCAGATAAAATATTTGTAATTCTCTTTAATCTGTTGATGCTAATTTTAACTTTAATTTTATTTTTTATTTAAATGATGTGGCTAACTTTGGTTTGCTTAGACTAATTTTTGAAATCTAATATGATCATTATTTGGATCAAGTACACTAGTACTTTAGTATTTTAAGGATAGTGTTGCATAATCAAGTGAAATAATGAATAAGGAGATGTGAATAAAGTTGGTAAGCTTTTGTGTTTGTGATTTATCAATGTAAGTTGATGATTTGTTGAGTTTGGATGAACTATGTGCAATATTAGGTTGATGTGTTTGAATTGTTGTCCTTGAGAGTTATTTGATTTGCTTGAGGACAAACAAACAATTTAGTGTGAGGGAATTTGATATCGTTTGACTATACCTATATTTATAGGCTATATTTATAATGTTCTTATGTGTTTCTTGGGTAATTTGAATGGTTTGGTACTTAATTGAGTTTTCTTTTGATCTTAAGCTTTGTAATGAAGGATTTGATTAAGTTTTTGATGATTTGAAGCTAATTTGATTGATTTTTGAAGCTCATAAGATGATCACACCCAAGAGTGTTGACCATAAATGGAGATTGTAGCTACGATAGGAAGATGAATTATTTGCCAAGAGAAGCACTATCAGGATTACCACTACGATTCTTGCTTGTAAACCATGCATCCTACTAAATTGCAAATTTTAAATTGATAAGAAGATCATTCTTTAGAAGCATGATCATGATTTATTGTGGTGATCACACTATGCCTTATGAATCTATTACTTTTGAAGAGTTTTTTAACCTTAGGATATATATATCCATGTTATAGGCAAGTTACTTTAGTTTAAGGGTTTGAAGAGGAAATCAGAACTTAAAGGGTTATCTTTTAACCCTCTCCATCTTTCCTTTTTGTTATGTCTTGTTATCTTTTCATTATTTTAGATTATTTCTTTTAGTATTTGAATATTGAACCTTAAATTTCTATGTAAAGAATATTTCTTTCTTTTTAGTTGAATTAATGATTTTTGATTTATTATGACCTAATTACATGTGCTTCATTGTTCATTGAATTAACATTTATCTGAATTGTTAATTCAATGTTAGATTTCACATATAGAGATTGAGAGATGATATATGTGAATAGATTTAGCGCAATTATAAGGAGTTAGTGTAGACCTTGAGATAGGATATATGGTTTCTCTAAACTAGGGTGAAACTTATAGTAGGATTTGTAGAGCTTAATGTAGTTATAGGGCTTTTAATTAGAAATAGATTTTGATTATTTATCTTAGAATTAGTTCTTAATGTGCTTGAGAGAGATATTAATATAATTTAGGAATTCTCATAGTCTAGTAAATTAGAATGAGACTAATGTGTTGTATGGCTAATCTAGGAAAATCAACATTTAAATATAAAGATAATGCATTCTTAATACTTTTATTTGTCTTTTCATTTTTATGTTTTGTTAGTTATTTTATTTTAATTTAGATTAGATTCGCTTAGTTTAATGTAGATTTGGTAGTTTAATAAATTAGGTTAATTGTTAAGTTAGATGATAATGAATAGCAGAAGTACTATTACTTAAGTTTTAATAGTTCTTGTGGAGAAGGACCTAGTCTCACTAGTTTTATGCTATACATATACCTAGTATACCTACTAATAGAAATATGAATGGTTATTGAAAACTAATAAAACTAGGAAGTGTAAGCCCCAAAGTTCAGATAAGTAACCGTAGGATTGAACTTAGAACCCAAGGTTTAGGGCGATCGGCTAAAAGATCCGATCAAACCCAAATTATAAACTATTTAGCAAAATACCAGTAAAAATGACCCTATAAACTTAAATTTAAGAAAATAAGTAGTAAAATAGGAGACTATAAAATTTTCAAATTTTAAGCATAATAACTACTAATTACCAAAAAGGCGAAAAGTGTAATATAATAACTAATAAATTATTAGAGATAGATTATATGTATACTAAAAATTTTAGAACGACCAAAATAATATTTAGGAATGTTCACGTGTACCCCATATGTATTTACGTGTAGATAAAAATACGCGTAATTACTAAAATTGGTCGAAAACTAAGCAAATAATTAAAGAAAATTATAAAATAATTGAGGAAAAATCAGAAAAAAATCAGAAGGGTGTGTAATGATGTAAAATTGGTCGTGGCATGTCAGGATAAGGAAAAGAAAAATTAACCAATAAGAATTAAGCAACACAAAAGCCAAAATTTAAGGGATAAAGTAATTGTCTTATCTAATTTAATGCACAATAATTACACTAAAGCCCTATAAATAGCAGGAAAAATCCAGGACCTCATTTGGACAGTTGGGAATCAGAGAAAATTAGGGAGAGTCGAAAATTGAGAGAAAAATTCGGTTTGGAAAAAAATTAGAAAAATCTGTGCAATTAGGGCTTCTAAAGGGAAACCCCACCAGACGAGCAGCTAGAAGCGGACGGCCACCACCACCACACGGTGGTGGCAGCGCCCAGGCCGGCCGACAAGGCCACGGCGGCCCGCGGTGGCCGGAGCCACCCAAATCGGTGAGTCCGATTTCCAGCCCGATTTTGTGAAAATTTGTAAAAATAGTAATTATAATTAGAAAATTATGAATTTTGTTATTCTGAGATATTTTTGTATGTAGTTTGTAGGAAAAATATTATTTTGATGAAATTATGTTCCGTAGTATATGGTCCCTAAGAAATTGTGCAAAACCGAGCATGATTAAACCGGAAATTAAATAGGCTTAGGGATGTAGTTTGGGGCTCAAAATTTTTCTGTAGGATGCTCATGTGACATAGAACAGTGCTATGAAGCCTTTTTTCAAAAATTAATTTTCGAAATTTTTAGATAATTTTTAGGCTCTAAAAAGAGGCATAAAATGGGTAATTTAGGGTTAATTATGTAATTAAATGATTAATTTCTGATTTAGTGAATAATTACATGTTTTAGGATGTTAAGATCTGATGGAGTATGATACTTATAGCATTTAGGGTGTTAGATGTAATTATTAGGTTAATTATGTAGTAAATTAGTAATAGAAAAACATAGTAAATTATGATTTAATTTTGTAAAATAGAATAATTAGGTGTAAAACCTGATCTAGGATGAATTTAGACATTTTGAAGTGATAATTTATGTTAGAGATGGTAATTAGGGTAATAGAAATATTAGAAATGCATTATGTGCATAATATGTAATAACGCATAATGTGTAATTTTTGAAAATATAATAAATAGAAAATATTAGGATAAAAATTGATATTATATAAATAATAGGGATATATAATAAATCTGATAAGAAACTTGAATTTATGTAATTATATGAAAAATGTAAAAATTTCTCACATTAGGAGTAAATTCGGTACACAAATAGGGATTTAAGTGTACCGGATGGAATAAAATACTGACTAGGGGTAATAATGGTATATAGGAGATCGGGAAGTAATGTGATTAATTTCACATTATAGGTTGAAACGGATTTTTAGGGTTGGAATCTAAAACATTACTTAAAAATCGAGCTAAAAACCTGGTTCAGAAATCGATGCGAAAACCGAACCTAAACCTAAACCTAAACCTTGAATAATTATAAAAGACTTAATACCTAGATAATTAGGCATATTAAACCGTAAACAAAACCTAACAATAAACATTATAGGATAAAACGAACCTATAATAGTTATATGAAAAGCTGAAACCACGTTCGTGTTATAGGGATAATCGGCGATGGCCTGAGCAAATCGGACCTCGAGTGAGCGAGCGAGGAGTCGAGGTAAGTTGGGATTAATATGATGCTGTATTTTGGAGGCTTAAGATTATGCTTGGTTGTGCTTGTTAGATAGTTGAATGCGTGCATGTGCTTGATTATGGGTGATGCCATGATTCTGTTTGTTGCCTTGGCGCATATTGTATGAATTGTATGTAATGATTGATCACCCTAAATTGGACTTAATCAAATATTCGACCAGTAATCATAATCGAACATGCATGGCAACCCGTTAGGGGATTTATGACTCTCCGGCCAAATACCGACCCCTTCGGAAGGGATAGCGCAGGATTGCAAAATGGTCCCTTCTTCATCCTCAGTCGAACTAAGTGACAGGAGAGGAGGTCGCGGCGGGGATGAAGACAGTGGTTCGAAGGTAGTCGCGGGAGGAGCAAGGTCTCCATTACACAAGCCTGGGTTTGGTCGTAAGCTGTTGCATTAACGGTAACTCCTCAACCCGGATTAGAGCGGGCGCAATTTCTCTAATCTCACGATGGGCCGGACAACGTCGTGCGATGGCATTTGCTTGCACATGCATTGCAACTAATAAATGATTGAAAACCTTGTTGTGTATATGGTATAGTTTTAAGTCCTCCGTCCTAACTTACTGAGCTGTGGTTGCTCACATCCCTATAGACATCGTGCAGGTGCTGGCTAAGAAGCGGCAACCAATTACTCCGAAGCTAGCAACTGCTGGATCCTGGGGAGTGAGGAAAAACATTGAAGAATCAACACATGTTTTACTTTTCATTTCTGATTAATGTAATAACCGAATCATAGTGACTATATATAACTTTCCTCACTTTCTTAAATGATTTGTTAAATTACAAATTGTCTACTTCAAAGCGGGTTAGTTGTGGACGCCTTGTGTAGATCAGGTCTAGGATAGCAGTTGTGAGGCCAACTTCTATCTTAGGGTGGTTTACACGGTGGGGCTGTTACGACTCTGCCGCTTCGGGGCGTGACAGGAAGTAAGTACACATATATCACCTCTTTTTAGCCATAAGAATCTTGCATAAATTAATGTATGAAATTTGGCCACAAATGTACTCTGTATTGCAATATGCCGAATATTAATGATGAATATTTTTTTCATATATTAATATAGAACTTATGGGTAATATCAAGACTTATGAGAATGTAAAACATGTTAGATCCTTTATAATTAGATAGATTTTCAAGTAGCTGTTAAATGTTATTGAGTACATTTTGGTTTCAGATTTTTAAAATTTGTAGTTACATGATATAGTGCATATGATAATGATTAGATGGCATTGGTGATGTCATAGTTGTATAGGTAGTAGTAGCAAGGTTGTTGACGTGGTGAAGGTAGTGATGATAGTAGTTGAAATGGTAATGACGGTAGTCAATAGTGGCTTGACGTAGTGGTGACAGTAGTAATAATTGTAATAGGTAATGTGATTTGATGGTGGTGGTACTATGGTGATGGGCAATGATAATAGTGTGATAGTTATGGTGCTTGGGTTGAGTCGATAGTTGAGAGATAGGGGTGACGACAATAAAGTAGAAATAGAAGTGATTGTAATAATGAGAATATCATATGACAAAAAAAATAGGCAATAAACAAGTTAGTTCATCAACATCCCATTCATTGTTATTCTAGAGATTAGATACTCTTCGGAAGGAAGCTAATAAAGCTAATTCAAAGAGCTAGCCTTTAGGGTGTTAAGTATCAAGTAGAAAACTAATACTACCTTTGTTAAGACTAATAGTAGTTTCTCTAGCCCATAATAGATGTTTCCATATAGTAGATGAAGCATGTGATATTGAATTCTTAATTTGATGCTTACCATTTAGATATTTGGATTGCATATATTGTAGAAAACAATTCAATCACAAAGTCACAAAGTTCCTACTAGAGTTTAGATTCAAAAGCTCTCAAAACATCTCTAAAAGACTTGGTTCTAATCCCTCCTTCCTCTATAGGAAGGCATAACTTAGGCTATGGAGCTTTCTTAATCAATCTAAAATAAGAAGAATCTCGTAAAAAAATCATGCAAACATGCTCTATACTTTCTAAATGGCCTATTTGGGAGATGAATGATAAAAAAAAAAAAAAAAAAGTAAAAAGAAGAAGGGATGATGCAACATTTTTAATAAGGGTGATTTTGCTTCCACTAGAGAGTCATAAGTTATCCTAAATATTAATTGCAATAGAGACATTTTTGAAAATTGCATTAAAACACTAGCGATCTCTCTATGTAATGTTAAAAGGATAGCCTAGATAAACAAGGGAAGCTGTTGAGAATTCATCTTAGAGACTAAGTGAATTTGGAACTTTCTTGAAGGATTGAAATTTTGCAAATAAAATAATTTTTTTTTATATTCATCATTTGAGAGAGAGACAGATGGATGTTCTATAGTTTTTTATTTTTCATTTTATATAATTTTTATTATATTATTTAGTCAAATTTATGTAATAACATTATTTTATTAAACTGGTTATTGTAAACCAGTCATAAGTCGACATATATTCTAAGATTGAAATTAATACAAAGTGATGAAACATACACTTGTGGTTTTGAAAAGCACCAAAGCACATGTCATATGTTATAATCTTCCAAAACTCTTAGCTTTTCATACACTACGTTTTTCATTCATTGCATTTGTATAAGATCATTTGCTACATTTGTCACTAGTTATATTAATATACATGGGACAACATTACTTAAGGCTAATTGGCAATTTAGTGAATTAACGGGGATTTTAGCATATGCCCTATAATGACTGTAAAGAACTGTGTAAGGATTGGTTCACCTATCAAGGGATTATCCATATGTGACTTAACCAAGGAATATAAATATTCCTTAGGGATTTTTAGGCTCTCTTCAACGAGAGGAGAAGTCAAGATTGGAAGATTTGCTAATAAGGCACATAGAGAATAGTGATGCCAGATTGATAAGCATTGAAAAGAAAATTGAATAACTTGTAAAAATTATGATTGAAAAGCAATAAGGACATCTTATAGGGCTCAAGCAAAATCTGTAACCCTTCAAAGTGATAAAGAATTGCAAGCTACTACAAACTTAAAAAGAACCAAGTCAATCTAGAACCAATGGTAGAGTAACCAAAGGACGAGGTCATTGAAATCTTAGAATCACCTAGAGAAGAATTAGAACCCTAGAAAGTAAAAGACTATAGATTGCCAATTCCACATCCCTAGAGGCTAAGGAAGGAGTGGTCAAATGAATAATATGGTAAGTTCTTAGATCTTTTTAAGCAATTGCCCATTAACTTACACTTTGTGGAAGCTTTGTCACAAATGCCCAAGTATGGGAAATTTTTGGAGGAGTTGCTCTCTAAAAAGAGGAAATTGAAAGAACTGGCGATAGATAGACAAAGTGAAAAGTGTTCAACAATCCTTTGGAACAAGCTTCTAACGAAGTTGAAGGATCTAGGGAGTTTTACTATCCCTTATTAAATTGGAGATTTATCTATCAAAAAAGCAATAGTTAATCTAAAAGATTGCATAAATTTAATGCCATACAAGTTATTTAAACAGCTAGGCCTAAGAGAACCAAAATCAATAAGAATAAGATTATAATTGGCTGATAGATCAGTAACATACCTTAAGGGTATAATTGAAGATATATTGGTTATGGTAGATAAATTTATTTTTTCTATAGATTTTATAATTTTAGACATTGATGAAGATATAGAAGTACTATTCAACCTAGAAAGACCCTTTTTAGCCATAGCTAAAGCTATAATTGATGTTAGCAATGGTAAGCTTATATTTAGGGTAGAAGAAGAGGAGATTGTGTTTAAAACAAAAGAGGAAATGAAAAGAAATGTCAAAGAAGATAATATCTATTTTTTTCTTAATGTTGCTAAAGCCTCTATGTCTAGTATCTTGCAAGAATCACTAAATAAGGATCCTTTAGACTTTTGTTTGAAATAAGGAAAGAGGAAAGGTTATCCAATGACCTAATTCTAGCTAACACAATAGCAAAGTTAGAAGCTAACCTTCCATCTATTGAGAGAAAAAAGTTTGAAATGATTGAGCAAGCCAAAGAGAAATTGAAGCCCTTTATTAAGGATCCTCTTGAGTTCGAGTTAAAGCAGTTACCAAATTATTTGGAATATGCTTTTCTAGAAGAAAATTCAACATTGCTTATGATGGTATCCTCTAAATTAACCAGGTAATAGAAGGAAAAACTTCTAATTGTTCTGAGCAGGCATAGGAGGATAGTCACTTCGAAAAATTTAATATATCAAAGGAATTAGCCCATCCTTTTACACCCATAAAATTTTTATGGCAAAAGGTCACAAATCGATAATGCAACCCTAGAGTTGGCTAAACCTAAACATGAGAGAAGTAGTTAAAGCTGAAGTAATTAAACTTCTTGACATAGCTTTGATTTATCCAATTTTTGTTAATTCTTAGATTAGTCCTATGTAGGTCATACCTGAAAAGGAAGGGATGATAGTAGTCCCTAACAAGTGGAATGAGTTGATTCCAATGTGAGCATTCACAAGTTGGAGAGTTTGCATAGACTGCCAGAAGATTAATGATGCCATAGGGAAAGATCACTTCCATCTACCCTATGTTGATTAGATGTTGGAGTGTCTATTAAGCACATGCATTATTGTTTCTTAGATGATTTTTCCAATTATTTTCAAATTCTAATTGCCCTAGAGGACTAAGTGAAAACAGCATTCATTTGTCTCTATGGCCCTTTTGCCTATAGGAGAATGTCATCTGGCCTTTATGATGCACCCACAACATTTCAGTAATGGAAGCTTTCATGGATGATTTCTCAGTTTTCAGGAATTGTTTTGGTCATTGTCTTAGGAATTTGTAAAAAATACTAGCAAGATGTAAGGAAACAAATTTACTATTAAATTGGGGAAAGTGCTACTCTATGGTACACGAAGGCATAGTACTAGGACACAAGGTGTTTAGGAAAGGTATTGAAGTGGACAATGCAAAAATTGACACCATTGCAAAATTGCCCCTTCCCATGTTAGTTAGAGTCTTATACAATTTCCTAGGCTACGTTGGGTTTTATAGAAGGTTAATTAAAGATTTTGCAAAAATAGTTAGATCTTTAACTTCCTTGTTGGAAAAGGATGCTCCCTTTATATCTTTACAAGAATGTCTAGAAGCATTTAATACTTTAAAGGACAAACTAACACATGCCTTTATAATGGTAACACCTGATTTGAGCTTACCATTTGAAGTCATGTGCGATGCAAGTGATTACACTATAAGGACAATTTTGGGACAAAGGCAAGAAAAGCACTTCCAGCCAATTTACTATGTAAGCAAGACCCTCATAGAAGCTCAAGAAAACTATACTACCATAGAATAGGAGTTGTTGGCAGTGGTCTTTGCATTTGACAAATTTAGATCGTATCTAATCCTTTCTAAGATTATTGTTTATACTGACCATTTTGCATTGCATTATTTGTTGAATAAAACAGATGTCGAGCTAAGATTGATCAAATGGATACTATTACTTTAAGAATTTGATTTGGAGATCAAAGATAAGAAAGGAGTAGAGAATCTAACAATAGATCATCCCTCACATTTAAAAAATTGAACATTGTAAAAATTGAATGAATGGGATATTAATGATGAATTCTCAAAAGAATGACTTTATTAGGTAAGTCCATAGGAAACTCTTAGGTTTACTGACATAGCAAATTACTTCGTAGCTAAAATTCTTCCCAAGGGATTAGATTATAAACAAAGGTAAAAAAATTTTCATAATATTAAAAGTTATTTTTGGGAAGACCCCTACTTTTTTAAGATTTGTATAGATCAAATAATCCATAGCTATGTGTCTCACCTGGGAGGTTAAATGATTTTGGATCATTGTCACTTAAGCCTAACAGAATGACATCTTAGCATGAATAAAATAGTGCATTAAATCCTCGAGTCTGGTTTCTATTGGCAAACATTATTCAAGGATTCCTAAAAATTTGTGGGATAAAGAATAGGGAATATATCCAAGAGAGAATGAAATGCTGTGGCACCTAAAATTGATCTATGAAGTCTTTGACATTTGGGGGATTAACTTCATAAGGCCATTTCAGAACTCAAACAAAAACAAATACATCATAGTAGTAGTGGATTATGTATCTAAATGGGTAGAAGCTCAAGCTCTACTAACCATTGATGCCAAGGTAATGAAATCATTCTTGAAAAAAACTTTTTTTCCGATTTAGGGTGAAAGCACTTATCAGTGCCCAAGGAACTCACTTTTGCAATGCTTAACTGGAAAATGTATTGAAGTGGTATGGAGTTATGCACAAGATAGCGATTCCATACCACCCTCAAATAAGTGGACAAATAGAGTTTGCAAATAGGGACCTAAAATGAATTTTGGAAAAGATAATCAAGCATAACAAAAGAGATTGGTCAAAGAAGCTCAATGATAATCTTTGTGCATATTAGACTACCTATAAGATGCTAAATGGAACAACTCCATATTAGCTAGTAAATGGGAAAGCAAGCCATGTAACTATGGAAATTAAATATGAATCCTACCAGGCTACAAGTGTGCTAACTTTGATTTTAAGTGTGTAGGTGAATACAGGAAACTTTAGTTGAATGACTTAGAAGAATGGCGTGAAATGGTGTATGAAAACTTAAGAATATTTAAGGATTCAGCCAAGCATTATCATGATAGCCAGATCAAGCAAGGAAAATGATTGTAAGTCAAAGATAAGGTTCTTTTATATTAATCTCGATTGAAACTTTTTCAAGGAAAGCTTAAATCAAGATGGTTCAAGCCTTATAAAGTGATATTAGTATTCCCATATGGAGTGGTAGAGATTTCAAACTCTAAGAGAGGGACATTTAAAGTGAACAGCTACTGACTCAAGTTATATTTAAGGGGAGAGTTTGATCAAGAGAACCGTACTGAGTTCAACCTCCACCAATTAGAGAAAATGGGTAATCTCTTCTTTAACTTGTTGAGCAAACAATGTTAAATAAAAACGCTTATTAGGAGGTAACCTAAGCTATTTTTATTTCTTGTGTCTTTTTATTTCATTTCTTTTGATTTTGTTTTGGTCATATGATAGCTCAACACAATCCACTTTAACAATCCTCTTAATTGTTGTAGGTTAGAAACATTAAAAAAGAAGTTGAATTTGCTAAGGAAACGAAAGTAAGGATCGTGACTATGAACTAAGGCATGAAGTCTATGGAATCAAAGAGGTAAAGAGGGAGTTAAAGAGGACCAGGGTTGAGGATTATGCTTGTAATCCTACCCATGATCCTTAGTGGAAATTTTGGTTGAAATTTAAAAGTGTGGTTAGAGAGGACCATGGAAAAGGATCATGCCTGTAATCCTCTTAGCATGAATTACACTTAAGCTTGAATGAAGTAAAGAGCAAAGGGAACTACTACGGTTATCACTTTCCCTTTCTAATACCTTACTTCTCCAAGCCATGTTGAAAATTTAAAGAAATCTTGTTAACTTGGCTATTACCTATTATATTGATTGTGCACTTACCATGTTTGTCAAGAATAGGTTTCCCTTTTAAGGAGCAATAATAAAACATGTATGTTTTTATTTATACTAATCTTTATTATAGTGAGAATTATCCTCTTACATAACACTCTCTCACTACAATAGCTAAACTACCAAGTGTAGAGAAAACCTCTTGTTCATCTTCATGACTCCTCCACAACCTAAAACCACTACTAATTGGACTACTGAAATGGCCTCTTCCTAACCTGTTTTAGAAGATGAGCCACTTGTAACCCTACTACTACACCCTAAACACATGTTGGAGTTTGATAATCCTGACCATAAAGCAAGATTTGAGGTGTTTAGTAAGGAGCTTCTTAAGATCAAGTTTCTTAGATTGGGAAATAATTATACAAGCAAATATGAAGATTGAAATAAGAGTCATGGTGGAGAAGGGCGGTTAGGAGAGATCGCTAAGTATCTAAGAATTGGTTTATAGGGAACTCACCTTGGAGTTCCTCTCCACCCTTTCCATGGAACATGACCAAATCCCATGTGAAGCCTGAAACATATTGTCCTTTTGCCTGAGAAACACTAGATTTACCCTTACCATAGTCGAATTTAAGGTATTTACGGGGCTCTATGAAAAAGAATTTGTGTAATCTCTTGAGTTCTACACCTTACCTTATGAAATTCCATGTGGAGTCACTCCCACAAACTACTGGCAAAAATTGATTAGATAAAAAACCTATAGCCTTAAGTTTACAAGAAGATCTCATTTGAAAAATCTCACACATCGAATCCTCAACTGGTTGCTTACCCATACTATTAGTGGGAGAGAAAAGAGCATCGAGGTAATAGCAATGCATGAGGTCTTCTACCTCTATAGTTTTGTGGAAGGTTACGTGATCAACTTTGTAGTGACCTTAGCCTTTTACATGTGACATCAAGTCATTGTTGCCTGTGTCAACCAAATTGGGTGTGGGCCATATGTTACGGTCCTAGTATAGAAACTTAAAGTCCTTATTGACAACCCCTAGATGACTATGATGAGAGACATAACCCGATGTCTCTTTCAACTTTCCAGTTGATGGGACTACTTCCAAATGACATTAGTAAAACTACACCTAAAAGGAAAGAGAATGAAACATCCTTCAACCAAGAGAGCTTGGTCCGTGAAGTGAAGAAACAAAAAAGTGAGGTTCAAAAGTTGATGACATCCTAAGTGTCCTTTAAGCAATCCATGAAAAGATTGTTTAGTCGACAAATAAGTTTGATGGATTTTTGTGGCATTCTTGCTGATCAAGTCAAGATAAAAATCCCATTACCTATAGAAGAAGAGTTGATTGATGTTGTAAAATAGGATGGATTTGGGGGATGAAGAGAAGGAGGATGATAAGAAGGATACGATTAATTTGGATTCTCAGAATGAGAATAATGTAGATGATCTAGATTTCTTCTAGTGTTCTTGTGTTGAATGTCATGTAATTTTCAACTTTTGTGTTTTTATTTTTTATTATTAGTTTTGGGCCTTTTTATGTTGCAATTTTCTCAATTTCATTTCCATATAATAAAATAATAGAAATTTTGTTTGTTTTGCACATGTTACTCTCTTTTCCTAGTTTTCTTCTAGATCTCCTTTTTACTAATTCATCGACAACTCCCATAACTGTTGCGACCTGAGGGGGCTAGTCGTGGCAGTCGCCGTATACCGTACAAAGGATTGTAGATTGAGCTCCCTTACAATCGACGACCCTTTTATACGATACACAAGGCTACAACTACTACTAACTACCAAGAGTGCGCAAGCTTAAGCAATAGCATTTCATGACAAATAATAATATAGAAAACATAACACATAATTTAAGTGTATAAAAGTTTACAGATATAGCTTTTGAAACATGTCTAAAGTCAGACTAATATAAAAATTATATTTTCAACTCTACATTTAGC